>JBBBDQ010001515.1:117500-212500 GCA_037127315.1 Ascarosepion bandense | reverse complement strand
AGCAAAGTCCTGGTAGATTTTATTTTATTTTGACTTCCCCCCAGTGCGCTGATAAATACTTTAAAACAAGCAACTGTTTTTCATCTCTCATGAAGCAGTCTTTGCGATGATTATTTTTATTTTTCTTCTCAGTGGGGACCTTATTCAATGTCCTGATAAATTTTGATTTTTCTTTAAGGTTACCCCAGTGGCATGTCAAGATAAATAAAAAAATCTCAATTTTGTTTTATTCTGGGGAAGTTAATCAGAGGTTGAAATTTCAGGAAGCATATACTGTTACTTTAATATATGCTTCGATAACAGAATGAGGTGTGATTTCATCACGAGATACTTAAGACAAAAGTTGCTTATAATAGTTTCGGCAATTCTTGCTGAAAGGCATATGAAGCAGAATTTTTAAAAAGTCTATTCGCTTTTATGTCGCTGTGGCCAGTTTGTACATTTTTCTTAGCGTTTGTTTGTGTTATATATCTATTTTGCTATCTATAATTTGAAATATGGTTTTGGCCATAATACATTAGAAATATTTAAAGTCATGCCCATTTGAATATAGCTTAAAAGAGAGGTACTCAACATTCTCCTTGAGGCTTTAAATCCGTTTTTAGACATACATCGCAGGAAAATATTAATATATATCTGGTTGAATCAGTAAGAGAATACATAGCTAGGCACTTCTTTTTTATACTAAGCTTCAAGGAATATTACAGAAATAAATGTATCATATAATGGCGCAGTTCCCAGAAGAATATCGTTTAAAGAACAGAATAATTGTAATGGCTTAAAAAAGGGACAAATCTGTGGTTTCCAAGATTTAATCGAAAGTGAATCTCACGTTTTCTTATTCGGAGCAACACAAAAATATTTCCGCCTTAAGTTTCTATATGCTTTTTTCTATTGAATAAAACATTAAGTTTTATTTTAAGAAACCATTGTATGTTTCAGCAATGTTCAACGTTTATATCTCAACCGGATGCACTGTAAATACAGACCCAATATAAATATCATGAGAAATATTTCCAATCATTCAACGATTCCAACTAATACCTTAGATTTATACGTATTATAAAACAATGCAACATATTTGACCTAATATCTCTGAACATTCATATTTCACTGAGCAAAAATAATGCTACTTATGAACTCTCAAATCCTCTGGGATATTGTATTGACGTCACTAAATCCTTAAATAAGCCGTACATTTGACACAGTCTATTAGACCACATTGTCTCTTTTTGTAACCTAGTGTAATCCGTGAACATATCGATTATCACATCACAGTGAAGCAAAAATACAATTATCAACATAAATCAATTAGTAGATTATTACAAAATACTAATTGCAACGATGCACCATTGTAGTAGCTATTATTATATAAGAAAACAATGCCTATTATATACAATACATTTCACTACAGACAGACTTCACCACAGGAGACGGTATCTTGTAGTGTATAAATATATTTTATATGGATACAAATTAACTAGACAATAAAAATTGGCACATTGTTTCTGATGCGATTTAGTTACACAAAACGTCACATTCAAAACCTGTTCAATATTCAAAGACGAAGTCGATAAAGGCTATTCTAGGACAGTGACAACAAGTAACTCTAGATAATAATTGAGATAGTCTAAGTTATTCGAGAAATAACATAACAAATTTTTCACACTCACGCGCGATAACACACACACACACACACACACACACAGACACACGCACACACACACACACACACACACACACACACACACACACACACACACATGCAAAGAATACACGGAGACCCACATAAATATATTTTCCTTTTATATCAACAAATTTTGCGCACACCACAAACTTACACACACAAAACAGTTGATATAGTTTTGGGTTATGAGTTCTAATTCATCTTCAGTGCATTAAATTCTCTTACGGGAAAATAACATTAACAAATTAATGAATCCATGAATTTCCTTCCCATCTATGGGACAAATAACTAGAAGGGTCTTCTGAAAAATCATGTTATCTAAAAAGGATGGTTAATGCTATATTCTTTTGCATAGAAATATTATTTTTCAATACCCCGAATAAGTTTCGTCTTTAAATAATTCCCATAGGCTTGATAGACCATAAAAAAATCTTCCAAAAGACACGGAAATACACACACACACACACACACACACACACACACACACACATACACACACACACACACACACACACACACACATATATATATATATATATATAATTTCACTAGGAGAAATATTATTCTTACATTCCCTCAAATAAGATTGGTCTTAAATTAGTTCACAAAGGGTTGATAATCCATAAAAAAACAAATTTATCAAAACACACACACGCGCGCACACACAATCGGATGTTCTCTAAATACAAACCCAATGTAAAAACACTGAGTCTGTATTTAGAGCGCATCCGGTTCATGTCAAAGGGTTGATAATTTTAAAATTATCAATCACTTTACGCACACACATAATTCACACACACACACACACACACACAGAATAAGTTAATGACTAAAATTCTAAGTTTCTGACAAAACTATAAAATCTGAAAGAGTCAGGGACATTATAGGTGGACAATACATCAGACACTGGTTGAAGAAGCTCGGCCAACCACTTAGCTAACTCATGCTGCACGGAGCCCACCATAGATAAAATTGGTCTAAGTGGGACTCCTTCCTTATGAACCTTAGGTTGGAGACGCGGGTAGCACAACACGTCCCCGCAAATATACGTTCGGGTAGCCCTAACAGACATATAAGCACAACCCAAGCAGTTCTGGATTCAGCAATTGGCCAACACCTGCTGGACAATCAGGAATGTGCCTCATCGTATGAGGACAATTGGTTCACTGTCCTGCTCAAACGGCATATAATCTTTGTCTTTTGAGGCAATTTGCCTAAAAGTCCAGCAGCCGAGCCTGTGTAGGCAGAAAGAGCGTTTATTACGCTCCTTACATTTACTGGAGGGATTGTGAGTGTAACATTTTTTTCTTCCTTATTTCACTCTTGTGAAATTGCATGTTTACACCCCCCTTACATTTTAATATCTATTGAATTAAGTTTATTTTTAATCGAATTCCATCTTCTCCCAGTATTGTAAGTTTTCCCATTGTTTTTCTTTTCTCTATTTTTGACCCCTTTGTAATAAAGCCAAGTTGTGGTACAGTAGATATTCGCTCGGAACGAGAAACCGGGCAGAGCCGAGTTCGAATTCCAGCTGAATCCATTGTATTCACTTACGTGCAAATATCCTTGGGAAAGGTATTAATCCATCTCTTCCTTCCAGTTATGGGTTAAATAGCAGGACAGATTGGGTTCTATAGCCTTGGTCGGCAACCAATCTACTGCAGAAAGCAATGGCAACCTACTGCGGGATAATCTTCTGCCCAGTCAGTCATGTCTCTTTCGAGACATGATTGCCCAAGCGTGTATCACGTATGGCACTTAACTAACTGACTGACCCCTTGGTATGTGATGGCCGAAACGTTCCTCGGGATAATTATGACGTCTATTTTGTTTAAGGATATATATATATATATATATATATCCTCCTTTTTTCCCTCCCTTCCTTTTTCTCTTTTACCTCCCACCTCCTTTCCGTTTTGTTTAACCTAATATCAATTCAACACGCCGTCTGTTCAGTTTACTTTACTGTCCTCTTCCCCTTTTTGTGAAACCAGACGATACCATTTTTTTCCCTGTTTTATTTTTTATATTTTTTATGTTTTACAATTCTATCTATGACTTGAATAGAGAAAATAGACATAATTTACTTCAAATTATCTCCTGTTTCGGGATAACATTTGTTGCAGAGGTGATGTGTTATCCCCTTCGAGGATTTCATGTCGAAATGTGCATTCAACATCTTTGAAAAAATTTAATTTATTTTATATATATATATATATATATATATATATATATATATAAGAGTTGACTCGTTCTTTTAAAACTGACGTCAAAATACTTATATTTATATGCAATCCTAAATGATGGCCATATATATATATATATATATATATATAGATGTGACTACTACTGAGTATTTTACATTAACTTATGAGAAAAACAGAAAATTATTCAAAGGACAGGAGAAATATACATACATATATATATATATATGTGTGTGTGTGTGTGTGTGTGTGTGTGTATATACATATATATATATATATATATATATATACACTCAACATTTTATATAATACAAAATATATATACATACATACATATATATATATATATATATATATATATTCTTCAATATTCGATGACAAAATTATTTAAAATAAATTAATAAGGCATTATTAAAGAGAGAAAATGCTGTAAGAGGTTTTATATCGAGTAAAAAATTCTAATAACTGCTTGTAAAGAGAATGAACTGAGACGCCGCTACCTCGTTACCTTTTCTCTATTACATATATATATATATATATATATATATATATATATATATATATATACCACTGACTTTATTATAATAGGGAAGGCATATACACATAATAGAGAAGCTGTATATTTTTATATGTAATAGATCTGTTTTTTTTCAGGGTTGAACCTGACACTGGATGGTGGCAGCTGTTATGATCCTAGGTATGGACAAATAGTTAACCCCAAAACTGCGGTCAAGATACTATGAATGTATAAAGACAGATTGTTATTGCAAAAATATTAGCAATAATTTTAGGGGGAAGAAAATATTATAAATAATACATGTTTAAGAAAAAATATTGCCAGTAATACATTTTTAATAGAAAATATTAATAGTAATATATGTTTGAAGGCAAAATAATATTACCAATAACACATTTTGGGAAAAATATATTGCCATCAATATATTTTACGAAAAATATATTACCAGCAATACATTATCGGAAAAAATATAACCAGCAGTACATTTTTGAAGGAATCAATTTACCACAATATATTTTCTTTTGTTTTAAATTATATTACAAACAAAATATTTTGAAAAAAATATTGTATACCAGAAATACATCTGATTTTCGACAAAAAAACTTCTTTACAAAAATACGTCAATGAAACTTTGTCTACAAACTGATTTCTTACAAAGATTCCGCATTATATTCATATGAATTTATTGTACAAGTTTTGCCGTCATCAGATAGCTTTTTGAGATCGATAGGTTGTAGAACAAAACAAAAACAACCTAACAAATAATCTCTTAATTACCTCCGGAATTTCGCGAAACGCCTGGTGTTGATGAGTGGTATTAGGCAAAAATACTGGAGTCGGTCAAGCGATAAGTAGCTTGAACACTTATTATTTTACTCTAGTTATCTATTATGCACTCACTTAACAAAACTTCTGCTTGCTTTAACACGGTGACTATCAGATGTCAATTACAAATCCTACGTCAAAAGCCGAATTCATAATAGACAACTTAGGCTACAAAACACATTTATGAGTTGCTTTATAGCTTCAACTGAAGTCTTAACATTGTTTTCACACTAAATCTATTCTAGCGAATAAGCTCGTTGTTCGCACGTGCAGACGAAAATATATCAGAAAATGCCAAGTACAGAATAACTTGAAGTCAACATCATAATAAAGAAAACTCGGGATAACATGTTGTTGACACTCAATGTGCTAAGATACGTTGAATTCTAAATATTTTTACGTATTTGATAGGCGCTTGATTTGTAGTGTTATTATACATGCAAAAAAATTTACACTCGTAGACGCAAAAAGTTAATAAAATCATAGTTTGGGGAACTAAGGTGTAAAATAAAGAAGTATATTGATATATAAAATGATAGAATAATCATAATTTATAGACTTCTATGCAATGGTGTGATAATAAAATATGTCTTTGTCTTCTATAGTTTTGTATTTCTCAATATTTCTTGTGATGAGATATTTTAACTATTTAAATTATATACATTGTTTTGACTGTTGTTCACAAGTTTATTGTTATATTCACAACGTTATGGGCCTTGTGCGTTCCGGACTTCTTCAAGATCTGTTTACATTTTTAGAATAAGGTGTTTTAACTATTTACACTATTTACAATATCTGAACTTTTGTCGTCATCTTTTTTGTCGTATTCACGATATTTTTGGCTGTTTAACGCTTCGACGTTATTTAGGATCTGCCTATATTTCTGATATGGGCTATTGTAACTATCCTGATTTTCGATGCCAAATTCACGATGTTTCGTTCGCTGTTTGCTCCAGTCTTATACGCTTCGGCATTCACCGTATAAGGCTAGAGCAAACAGCGAACGAAACATCGTGAATTTGGCATCGAAAATTAGGATTAGGAAACATCGTCGATATGACAATAAAGATGAGGACAATAGTTTGAACAATGTAAATAGTTTGAGATTTGTTTATAAATACATTTTATGTTGCCGTCAAAACTGAAATCGATATTTTATCTTTAGTAGTATATTTTGAAAAGTTTCTCAACATCACTGGTCTAATACAAATTTTATTTTGAAAAAAATTAAGTTACTTTAATGTTTCATTTGTAATTAAAAATAGAAATCTCGAGTAAATGGCTGTAGATACATTAATCTAATGAGGTTCTGAAGCCAATATGAATTGCCTCTGGTCTAGAAGTTATAGATTTAGTTTTGTTTAAAGAAACATATCTTATATTTACATTCATGCGCAAGTCAAAAAAGCATTTGTTTTATTATTAAATAATTATTTGCATGTATTAATTTCTACTTATTGACGATGCCTAATTTTAATTAAGAACTTACTTCACATCATATTTTTTGTTTCCTATTATAGATTTACATTCATTTTAATCAATTTTTCAATAAAACTTCAAAGATCTTTAATTATCACATTTTTATTTTGTCTATCATGCGAATGATAGTGTTTTTGTTTTTTTTTAAATATATTCATTGATTTCCAGTTGCTTCAAGGTAATCGGAAACAAGTAAATTAAGAGATGTTTTTAAATAAATTTAATTTTACGTTTTCTTAGTATTTGTCTTCAATATTTTCTACAAAGAATCTACCACGTAATATTAATTTTTTTGCTTGATTATTACCTACGTAGCTTTTCAGGAATGAGTTTCTTTGTGTTTGAAAGAAAATTGGAGCAAATGTAGAAATTGTTGCAATGCAAGTGTTAAATAATATATGCCATTATTATAATCTGAAGAATCCACAAAAGAAAATGGAGAGAATGAAACAATATTTATCTGACACCAACCGGAAACAGCATGTGAAAAAAATAACTATATTGTGGATGAGTTCAATGTTTGCTTATCCTCTTTGCATTATAAAATGTTTTATCGTTTAGATTTTGATCAGTGCCCCTAAAACAGCATTTGAATTATTGATTATGAGAATGGTGATATAAACCAGGTTCTCTAAGGGCTAGATATTATAGACTCTGACCAAGATCGACTCCATTTGAAATTGAACTTCTGTTTACAGATGAACATTAAAAAAGTAAGGCTCTCCACAACATCTCTACAACATCTTAACCTTTAAGGCTGTTAATAGTTTTCCCCATTGTTAAGGCTCTCGATTTGCGTTCTTCCATCCAGTTGCAAAATATCATCAGTTAAGTGGCTCGCAGACGTCTCTTATCCGTTTACCTACTATCTGACACCGATAGATTAAATTTTTCAAGCCCTCCTTCCTCATTTTTTGTCCAGAGAATTTCATTTATCTTTTTCTGATTCTGAAGGGAAAGATTTTTTTAAAGTCTTCTTTGTTGCTTACATGGAACTTTTAGTATCATTCTGCTGAAAAACGTTTCTGATGATTTTATTTTCCTCTTCAACTGCGGGGTGATTATCTAGCATTCATTAACATATAAAAATGTTTGTTAACATAGAGCAATCTAGTATTATTTTGAATTATTCCGTTTATCAGGTTCCTGCTTAGCTTTTGAACGGCTTCTGTCGAAAGTCGATACGGAGAGTGAAGATAAAGAGGAACAGGTCACAGTGGTATCGTAGAATGTGTAGCAAAAGGATATAAAACACTGGTGAGAAGAGAGCTGCGAGATAGTAGAACGGAAAGGAAGAACAAGATACAGGGGGCGTCGAGAAAAGAATGGGGGTTAAGAAGATAAGAGATCGCAATTGACGTTGCATATAATCTCTTGGAGATTGTATCTATCAATGAAGCAAATATACGGAAGGAAGTTCCACGGGCGGAAAGTGCGAGAAACAACTTCGGTTACATTTGAAGTTTTGGTTACATGTGATAGTTTTCAGTGTAAAAGTGTGGGACCTAGTTGCCAGTCTAGTAGTTCGAGTAAATTTGTGCAGAATGGGCAGCAAGGAGTTAAGATCGTTGGAGCAGAAGTTGTGAAAATATTTGTTGAAGACAATATCTCTTAGGTGAGAAAATAATTGAATCAAGCTGCCAGGTCGGGATCAGTTATATTGCAGATTCTTTTCAACTTAGTCGAGAACCCCGAGATGAATAGCAGGAGCGCCCGAGCAGATGTAGCAGCAGTATTAAATTTACAGGACGATGGTACATTTGTATATGTGCAACATGGATTCAGACGAGAAAATGTTCCTCGAGCAACTCAGTGACCCGGTATTCCTTGCAGTAGATTTAGCTATTGATTCACTGTAGTTGTTCCACTTGAGGTCGACTATGAGAGCTAGGCCGAGGAGGCGATCTCTATTGGTTTCAGGGAGAGTAGCCTGTTCCATGTTGCTGAGGGGTACGAGTTGTTTGAACGATAGGGGCTTCGTTTTGTCTTCCTAAAACTCGTTCTTTTATTTTTTTTATCGTCAATGGCCTCTTCTCATTTTTCTTGTGCCTTAGTCGCTTTATTACCTATCTTTGTCGAAAACAATAAAAGGAAATAAAAGTAGTAACATTTTCTGTCACCTTATTTCTGTAGATACGAATAAAAACGAATAATAACATATGACAGGTTGGTATACGTACAATTGATAGACAAGACATCCTTCCCAGTTTTTGAAGATTTGACATCACATAGTATATGGTATAATCATATTATGTTTCAATTACTTAATGCTGTTATTTAATGAAGTACCCTTAAAGAACTATAGATTTCAATTATTATTTTAATCTCTACAAACATGAGCAAACTCAATTCAGAATGTTTTTCTTTATTTTATTGCAGATTATAATTTCATTCTGGTTTGTTAAGAAAACGGCTGAACTATAATGAATTATTTCAAAAATGTATAGCAGACGTTTTATATATATATATATAGATTGATGGCGTTGTTTTAAACAGAAGTTGGCTTGTTTCAATAGGTATTTTTAATATATGTATATAAAATACATGTATTTTACTGGATAAATCGGTAAGTACTGATATTTCAAATAGCCTACTAAATAAACAGAAACGCTAAAAGGAATGTTCTAACTTTAAGCTCGTGAAATGAAAGACCATTCTCCATGTTAGGTAAGAACCAGATTTATCAGATACTTTCTTTGGGCTATCATTCAAATTTATAAATACCTGCCTCTGCATTTTATAATGGTAATAAGGTAATCTTAGTACAGCACAAACTGTACAAAATTTTCCTCATGAAATGTTAAACATTAATGAAAAAATAACTGCAAACTCAAGCTATTTTTCAATTGTTTGTTTTGTAAATACTAATTAGATACTTGTAAGAATGGCGAGTTTCTCACCCGATGCAATCGAATACCTTTCTCAAACACTACAATCTTAACGTTTTTAAGTTTACAGCTAATATGTATGCATTTTCCCTAAACTCTCTTCTCTTCTTACATTCTCTTCTTTTATTATCACATACAGTTATTCCACAGTCATGTTTTCTGAGTCGCTTCTGTGACAATAACTTCCGTGATCACACGGGAGAGCTATGCATCAATCTTTTATCTCCAGCTATGGCTAAATAGTAAGAAAAACTGAATTTCATAGCCTTGGTTGGCAACCAGTCTACCACAGTATAAATTTGAATAAAAATGGTGCCAAATTCTTAACAACACATGCGGTTGAGAGCAAAAATGTCTAATGGAGGTTCTAGGTTCCGGAATCTTGTCACATATTTTTTGTCTTCCATGTTAGAACACGTTTAAAAGCGTCAAATCTATCGACATATATGCTAACTTTTTTGATTAGAGCAAACATTAAGCCTAAAAAAAGGCTCTTTAAAAACAGAAAAGAATACCCGATTGTGATCTCATATCTGTCCATTACTTTACTTGACAATCGCATCATGGATGAGAAAGAGCCTTAGACAAGATAGATGTTTTCTCGTAGTAGGATTCTAAAACTGCTATGAAAAGTACCAACAAAGGAAAAATCAAGATATTTACATTTATAATATTAGAGAGATATTTGAATTTCTGTGATACATAACGTCCTCATTAGAGAATCTTACCTTCACAAGATTTATTGATGACAACTGGGGCAGAGTCAAGTAGATAATAACACAATTAACAAGCATAAAAACAAAACTTACTTAGACGCACCTATAAAAGGAATGTGTGGAGATCCATAATTGCCTGCGTCCTGAAAATAAACGTTATGTAGAAGATGCCAACATTAAAACAATACCGACACGCCACGAAGAATATGTGAAACAGTGCTACAAATCCCAGTCTTAGCAAACAAATTGTATAAAAGGGCGAACTACGTTTCTCAATTCCCATAACAAATCGGCACTAAAATTATTTGCAGTAGAGAACCATTTCACCGCGAGCTTCACATTCGAAACTTAGAAAAGATTATCCTTACAATTAGCCGATTTTAAGTTGACACAGAAATTTGAAGTCACAATGGGATAGCGACCTTTCTAAATCTAAGCAAAATATTAAGAAATAAAAAATATATAATAGAAACAAAAAGTGAACTGAAATATTATGACTGTCAATGATGGACAATTGTTGCACAAATAAAGAAGAGACAAGAGGAAAAAAGTAGTTCTACAGAAGGATCCTGAGAATGCCATGACCTGAAAATTTGAACATCAACAAAGAAAAATGTCAACAATATGACACGTATACATAATCCGGGAAAAAACAATTGATATTTCTTTGGCGCATAATAAGGAAACTGGGCTAGGAAAATTTGATACTTACATGACGGACTATAAACAAGATTGACAAAGAGAATATATAAATTACACAGAGTGCTTGAGTGAATAGATGCTGCATCAGAGTATGACAAATATGGCGAAAAGATAACGTTTGTTAAGAGGTACAATTTACTGAGAAGTTATAGAGAGCCATGACCGCGAACATTTAAAAAAGACAAGGCACATAGAAGAAGTTCATCATTCAGGTTTCTGGAATTTCAATTATTTCATGTAATTAAGAAACTGTAAAAATAAGTCATCCATTAAAAAAAAAATGCACTGCAAACAAATTAGATTCATAATACTCGCTGCAATAAAAGGAAAAATGTTAAGTCGAACTGCTAAATATTTTGAGAGACAGATCATTCGAATGTCTAGTAATTTACATCGTCTCTTATGGGATTCGGATGCGCTATGTTAATCGTGTTTACTGGCCATTTCCTCTCGAAACTCTCGCTCTAATAGTCGGTATTCATGTTGGTCTGAACGAGAAAGGATCGCTATTTTTGGAACATAATCGAGACATAGATTCTACGATTTAGTTTTTGTCTTCTATGGTGTTGGAACCATAAACACCTTTCGAAATTGGAAGCGACACTCATTGCTAAATGCAAATTTGTTAAATCAGATTGCAATTTTCTAATATATGTCGCGTTTGAGAGACTTGAAAAGACGTAGAATTCGCAGTCTATTTTCTGTGATTAAAATGCGTGTACAAATTTTATTGATAATATTATTTTCTATAAACAGAATTATAAGTAGCTACATACAGAAAAAATATTACTGTAATTTGAAAAAAGATATATGTATTTCATTAAGACAACAATGCCAAACATATTGCGTAATGTAACGTTATTTTTCTATCTTCTCCATGACGCTGTTAGTGCTAAGTGTAATCTGATACAAAATATATGTCGAAAGGTTAATTGCATTGAAAAATTTGTTTTGTAATCTACAAAATAGTTCCTCACACACAGAGAGAGAGAGAGAGAGAGAGGGAGAGCGAGAGAGAGAGAGAGCGATATATATATATATATATATATATATATATATATGGAGAGGGAGAAGAAAATGAAGATAAAAATGCAACAAGAGTCTTTAAAAATATTTACATATAGTAACGCTACCGGTTTTGCAATACTTGGATTCTCAAAGGTTAAATTGAGATGGAGAGACGTTTGGCTATACCGTGGTATGTCTTGCATTCCTGTGAGAGTACACGTCTATTCATCACATCATTTTGGAGAAAATCATAATAATGTGAAACCCATAAAGTTGCTGATAATCAACGTTCTTAGTTTAAGTGCATGTTCAGTTACTTTTATTATATTTTTCATGGTTTTTGATATGAAACTTTTCATCGTTTAAGATCAAGTATTTCAGACAAATAGATAGATAGATAGATAGATAGATAGATAGATAGATAGATAGATACCATTATTGTTATAATAATAGCATGCTGCAACTTAAAAGCTATCAAGTTTCGGTGTTCAATACACCATCATCAGGCAGTGAATTAAATGTATATAATATGAACTGAATATATAAATCGAAATCTGACAAGATTAATAGAATAAGTAAAGAACAGGTAGGAAAAAAGTGTCTAAAATATAATATGTTTTACTTTAAAAAGCTTCTTCAGAGATAATTTAAAGAAGGATGATCTTAAAGCCCTATTTAAAACGTTTAAAAAAGTATTTTGAAAAATTCACAAGGACTGTCCCTGTGATTTTTAAAATCTTTTTTAATCATTAGCCTTTAAAATTTTCTGAAGAAGTTCGTTAAAGTGAAGCATGTTTGATTCACGACACTTTTTGTACCTGTTTCTTATTCTTTTTTTATGACAATATATATATATATATATATATATATATTGTCATCCGCTCACACATCTGCGGTTAGACATCCGATTGCTTTAGTCGGCGATTCTATCTCTGAGCTATGGGCCTCGGTAGAAGAAAGCAAACTTTTAGCGTGTGATATACCATGTAAACATACGCCAGTAGGTGAGAGTGTTCTAATTCATTACTGATGAACGATGAGTTGTGTGTGTATGAATGTTAGTCGATCTCAGCAGCGTTAGACACTTTTGAACAGTGACTGATATCCAGAGCATTATAAATGAAATTGCGTAAATGATCCTCTTCAGAAGTCCCTTTGTATAAAATGCTGATCAAAATCTGCTCTCTTCTAAAAGCAGGAACTAATGTCCACTCAACATAATATTCTCCTTTTTCGCGTCTTTCTTCGCGAATCCGGCGATCGGTGTGTGTGTGTGTGTGTGTGTGTGTGTGTGCGTGTGTGTGTGTGTGTGTGCGCGCGCGCACGCGTGCGTGGGCTTGTAATGTGATGTGGAGCATTGAACATGATGTTAGTTTGTGTAGGGGTTTATATATATATATATATATATATATATGTGTGTGTGTGTGTATGTGTGTGTGTATGTTGGCGTGTTAATGTGTGTGTGTTTGTGAGTGTACTATAAAAATTCAAGCCTTCCTAATTAATGTACAGCTCAGGTGTTTTGGTCACCTAATTAGGATTGATGACAGTTCTTCTTGAAGCGGGAATAAATATCGTATTGTTATTTTGTGGGACATCCATTCTTCGTTCCCCATCACGGTATCCACCATATATTTTCCTGCTTGGTACTCAAATTATTTGACATTGAGACAAAGTGATTGAAAGTGAGTATCATATTAAGTTCTAGTAAAAATAGAAGTTCTTTCTTACGAATAGTATGTTCAACAAACAGGACAGTTATTTTCTGGTGAAAGTTGTCAATGAATATTTAACTTGTCATGACCCACTATCATTGTGTAATTTATGTGTATATGACTGACTTTAAATTTCGAAGATAGCGTTTTCGCCACATTCGGTCAGCTAGTAGGTGATAAACACCTGAATGATCATGTCTTTTTCGATTCATAAGTGACTAGATTTTCCGGTTGTCGACAGTTATAATTTCTGTAATGTATGGGTTGCCAACCAAAACAATTGGATTCAGTCTGTCTATGTCTTCTGTCAATTGCTTGATGGTGACGTGGTTGATTCTTATTTATTTCAAGAGTATTTGCGCGTAAAGTAATTTAACGAACACGAATAGATTTAGGACTCGACTCTCCGATGTTGTATATCGAGTCGATATCCATTACATCACCCCACCGTACCAGAATATAAAGGCATATTTTGAACTTCACCGAAAATAATGAAAATGATCCGATTGGAAAATAGGAAAGAAAACTAATACATGAAGAAATTTAGTTGTTTTTTATGACATTTGCATGAAGGGTAAAAATTGGAATTAATACATAGAACATACAGACACACATACAGACACACACGCACATATATAAATTGTTCGAGTCGTAGGAATATCAGGATAAATTTAAAGTCGAGGAAAGAAACGGGTTGTTTTCCAGTGTGTTTTCTCTGACTTTGATAATCTTGTTCTTCAGTGAGCAATTTTGTTAGTTGGTTAGTATTTTGCTTTTAGGTTTTTTCATTCATTTTTTTTTTTTGTTTGTTCTGGTTCTTTTCTTTTCTCAGGTATTTTATCTTGTTCTCACCAACATTATCATTTTTCCTTACTTGTAATACATATATATATATAGTTAATACTCATCTACTAACCACTGGCCTCTAGCTCTCTCCCCTCCCCTGTATAACCTTCCCTTTCTCTCCTCCTATGTATCTGTCATCGCACCTTCTTTCTCAGCTTTCTATTGTTTCTTTCTAACTAGCTTGTACTCCTCACTCTTTTCTAATTAATCTTTGTTACATTTATGTAACCCCCTGCACATCAGTGGCGTTTCCGCCTTGCTCGGGGTGAAATGATTAAAAAAAAAATATATATATATATATATATATAGTGATTTGAAATGAAAGACGGATAGCCGAGTTCGAATTCTAGTTACATTACTTGCATTGTTTGGGCAAATACCGTTGACAAATATATGTATCCATACCTTCTTAACTACAGCTGTGGCTTAAATATTAAAACTTGTATATAGAAAAATACCTATTGTTATCATAAATTATTTATGCAATATTCACTCACCAAACAAAAACTTGTTGACCGAGTGGTCCGAACGTTAACTTTTTGATGATGAAACACGGGTTCGTATCTCACAGTTGTCGATTTTTCAGCTATAGTTTCATCTTAATTGTATTTCTCCCATCGGGCGTGCAGCATGTTTGGAAGTGACTGAATATTATACCACGGGATGAAGTGCCGCCAAATATTAAAGAATCATCATCACTGAGGTGATTAGCTTAGTATAAAACAACATTCAACCAGAAATTTTAACTAATGTACAACACTGTGAAACCTACTATTGATTTGAAACAGAAAGTGTACAGTGTTCCTCTCTTAAGGTTTAGCATCAACCATGCTAATATCAGACAAAAAAATTATCTGTGCTGATTAAATGAACGCACTTTTTTTAATTTACAAAATATTGAGATACTAGATTGGCAACTAGGTCCCACCCTTTTACAGTGAAACTGATGAAATGTAACCGCAATTTCTATTCCAACAGCTTCTTTCCTCGCACTTCCCGCCTGTGGAACACCCTTCCGCGACGGCTATAACCTCCAGGAGTTTAAATGTAAGGTCAATAGACACCTCCTAAAACACTAACCCTCTCATTCTCTCCAACTCTCCTCCTATGTACATCCGAATTCGTCTATCGCCCTGTGTAACCCCCTGCGCTATAGCGGCAGTGTAATGCTTTGCTTGGGGTGACATGATTAAAAAAAATTCTTGAGCAAGTTAACCACTGATTGCTCTTTTCACGAGCAGTTGCCAAATTTGGATTGTCAGACCATCCGGATTTTCTAGGGAGACAGGAGTAAATGGTTGTCCCATCTGCATATATTGTAGGATTTCTTCAACCTCTCTGTTACAAAAATAACATTCAGAATTGAGGGCGTCATTGATTAATAATTATAACAGTTTGATAATTTTTTGAACTTACATAATACTTGGATCCTACATAACACGTTAATGTATTTGCAAAAAAAGAACATGCGAATTTATTTCCAGATTCTCCTCTCGTAGTTTCATAAAACCATGAATCATGCCATTATTGTTAGTAAAGCCAAATAAGTATAATTCTGTTTTTAAGATGGCACTTCTAGTAATATGCCGTTGTGCTTCTTAGCCTGAATTGAATACTTTTCATCAAATGTTTACCAAACGAGTAGTTGTAAATGAAACATAGCTATGTTCCCTTCTCCCACTTTCCAGGTTTCAGGTTGGTTAGAAAATTCCACCTTCTTGTATTTCATAGCTGCAGTTAGCAGTAGTTTACAAGCTGGTTTGAATGATTTCAAATTAGATTGCAATCTCAGATGTCATGAATATGTGATAGAACTGACCTGTGTACTATTTTGAAGCAGAGCAGCCAGTATACATTTAAATGAACATGAACGTTATCATGGAACATCGCGCTTGGTCAAATATTCACTTCCAGTAAAGATTTCACTTGGATGTTTCATATCTTCCCTTATTGGTTGGTGTCCTAGAATTTTTGAAATTCAGTATAGCTCTGTTTGCAACATTTTGCAACCGACTTTACACAAATTTTTGGTTCAGAATAACCTTTATCGTGTAGAACCATAATTTGCACCCTTCATGTATGTGACAGCCGAGTGTTTTTGTCTATATTCTAAGCTTAATTCACGATACAAATATAATAACAATAGATGCTAATTTATCAGAGACAGAAATTCTTAGACCACAAATCATGTGTAAATAATTGCTGATGCAAAGACGAAACGTTATTGCATCATGCACCCTCATATGAGACAAACTAATGCAAAAATCGAAAAAGAACTTTTGAAAATAAGTAGTTTTAAACTTTTATAATGTCTCTCTGTCTCTCTCTCCCGTCTCTCTCTCTCTCTCTCTCTCTATATATATATATATATATATATGTATATATATATATATATATATATATATATATATTTATATATATATATATATATTCAACATTTTTGTGGCTCATGTGTTGATTCCTTAAATTTACGTAATTTTTAGTGATGTTCTCTAACAAGTATTTCAACTTCCAAAGGAGGCGATGATCTTTCTCCCTCCATATGTGTTAAGCTAGGTCTGGTGTTTCTCTTTCTTATCGTGTTACGGTCTTGCAGCCTTATCTTAACAGAAAGGCCTGTTTCTCCTTTATATTTATTTCCGCAATTACATGGAATGGTGTACACAAAGTCCTTAGTCACGTTCTCCTATATTGGAGGTCTTACTCGGGAGAGGTATCTGTGAAGAGTAAAACCACATGTGAAGGTCGTCCTGATGTTATATGAGCCACAGATCATTTGTATTTTCTCTGATATCCCCTTTATTTGTCAATAAAAATGAGGAAAATAGTCCGAACAGTATAGTGTAAATATTACCTCATCTGAGAAATATAGACAAATATCATTCGTTATATTTCTATTAATTTGCACAAGGGTGTAGCAAAGCGTTAAAATTATTAAAAGCTGAGTATCATAAAGGTTCGTTCGGCAAAACCATTACCATGAAAGAATTCATAGAAATAGAAGAGGGAAAGTACATTAGGGGATAGTAACTTAAGTCGATATATATATATATTAAATATAAAACTTTAATCCAAAAGGAAAAGCAGGAAGGTAAATCCAAAAGAACTGATCCTAATTAATATTAATTGCATAAATATTTAAAAAAATGATCAAGGTGGAGAGCTCAATGTAATTAATATTTAAATTACAGAGCTAATTATAAAATAAAATAAATTTCGATGTTCAAATCAGTTGTATGACCATTTCTACATGAAATACCCAAGAGAAATTTCACGCATCATCGACAACGTTTTATTTCAAAATAAAACAAGATATATTACCGGCAGAAGTTAAAAAAATATTCATTACAGAAAAATTAAATGGGTGGTATTAATATAAAAGTAGACAGAAATCAATGTCTATTTTTTATTTTATTTTTGGAAAACCTTACTTTTAAACTGAGTTGTAAGTTAAAAATTTAGCCTTGTCTGGCTCTAAGAAAAGGAAGTGGAAAGATAAAGAAAGAAAGAAGTTGGAAGGGGTGGTTGACAGGGAAGTAAGCTAAGAAATAAAGAAAGGAAAGAAAAGAAAAAGGAAAAAAGAAAAAAGTCATCTCCATAGAAACGTTAACAGACGTGTTGACAAATAAATCCTAACGGTTTTTAAAGGGATAACTTATTACAAAGTTTTCCAAGAATAATGTTTTAGATTAGGTCCATAGAAAATAATAAACTATATTTAAGATTTGAAATGACACTAGTGTTGGCACAAATCCTGAATTCATTTGTAAAATTCTTAATTCCGAAGGCGTATTGAAATAGACAAGAAACATTCGAAAACTAAGCAGAGTAATAAGAAATGGGAAACTTCCGCTATAAATAAGAAATAAAGTGCTGAAGAGGTACATGATATATTTCATCAGGCCTAGCAGTGAGTGCTGGCCGATATGCTCAAAGATGACGAGAATACTTTCATTAACAAAAATGTAGTTCTACAGAAGGATGCTGGGGATACCGTGGATGGATTTTGTGTGCAACGAGGAAGTGTTGTAGAAAATGGAAACACAAAGCAGAAAAATACTTAACATCAAGAAGAGAGAGTTAAGGTTTCTGGAATATATGATGAGAAAGGAATGCTTAGAAAATGTGATACCCACGAGAAATACAGAGTGCAAGAGGTACAGATAAAAACGAATATTATATTTAATTAACTTGAGTAAATGGATGGTGAAAAAGAGCTTTGGAGAAATAATAGGAAGACAAGGTTTATTAAGATCTACAAAGTACAGGATGTTTTGGAAATACATGGTCGTCTATGTCATGAGGGGACACGACAACTAATGAATAAAATCTAAACACTTAAATTATCTCGGTGTGACAACCACAAACATATTTTACAGTGCCACTATAGAGGCAGTTTTAATGTATGATGTCAATGCGTCTAAGTTAACTCAAATATTCTACTCTAAACTAGACGGAACGTTCGGATGTTGAGAGCGATGCCTAAAAGCTATTGGCGACAACATCCAACTAAATCACATCACTACAGACCCATCACTGATATTTTTACAATCATACACAAAGGCAGAATACGATTTGCAGGACACTGCTGGCGAGCAGGACAAGAAAATATGAGTGATCTGCTCTTCTGGACACCAGACCAATGGCGCAAGACGCATTGATTGTTCATCACTCACCACATTGACCAAATATTTTATGGCACAAAATGTCAGTGTAATAAACTTCCGAATTTGCTGCAGGACTGCGAGAGTTGGCGTGATAGATTTATGTGTAAAATAGCTTGTCCGAACAATAAATAATGGACTCGTTATAAATTAATATATTTTATGCAATATGTGAAAATTAATATAGGATAAGCTTAATTACGGTAGTTATGAGCAAGAACATTAGAAGTTAGAAGACAAAACATTAACTTAAGAACACGTGAACCGTAAGACCTTGACTCTGTATTGATGGTAGGGCTAAAGTTACCCATTTACAAGTATTTAAATCACCAGCTTTCTACAAGTATATTCTCAGGTCAAGGATTAAAATATCTATGAATTGTTTGCAATATTTACATTGTTCAGATTGTTGTCCTTATCTTTAATGTCACATTTAAGACGTTTCGATTTTTGCACGCTCCGGCGTTCTTCAGGTGATATTTGTTGGAATTTCCAACATATCTTTTTACATAGAACAATTTACCACAGTGGACTAAATAAAACGTGCGGGTCTACTTAGTTCTCCAGGTGTCAATCTTTTTTTTAAAACTAACATGTATCCTGACTCATGGAACTAGTTAGAAATAGGATATACAAATGTTTCCAGTGACAAATTGCTTTTAACACTGAATTGCCTTTACTACATTTAAAATAAATATTTACTTATTTATTTAAAAAGTCACACCTTACTTTTAGATGAAAGTATTTTGGGTGAATTTTACACACAAATAAGTTATAGTAAATGTTCGAGAGAAATTAAATCCGATCTTGAGCTCCTTAACAGGCTTTTGTAAATATATGACAATACAGTGATTAGATTGATTTACAAAAAAGTTACATCTTAATAAGGTCTACAAAGTACAACTGAAATATCGAAGAAAATATTTAGGGAATTTTACACTCAGTAAACACACAATAAACACGTGAGAGAAACGAAATCCACGCTTGACCCACATAACAAGCTTTTTTAAATGGTGACAGTACAGAGATTAAGATTGATATAAAAGTTACATCTCAATAAGGGCTACAAAGTACAACTGAAATGTCCACAAATGTTAATGATGAAAGAGAATCTGGTGATTTTTTTTCACTCATAGAGAGAGATTTTTTTGATTAGTGACTGATGGACCCTTTGCAGGTTATTTAAAGCCAAAAATATATTTTAGAATATAAGACTTTTTTGATGAGGAAGAGGGGTTAACAATGATTATTGATACATGCCTTGGTAAACACCCATACATGGAAAAGAAGGGGTATTTGTGCGTAAATGAATATAACGAACCTGACTGACGTAGGAAGTCAGATTCTGAAGTGGATATTCATAAGGGGGTTACCCATCTAAATAATGAGCAGGATCAACGTTGCTTAACTTAGGTGATTGTACGCGAACCGGCGTTTCAACATAATGTTGCCTTAAGCAACTCATAAAGAGAGAGAGAGAGGGAGAGAGAGATAGATAGAAAGAGAGAGGGAGCGAAAGAGATAGAGAGATATTTTGCTCATACCTAATGCGAAATTAAGTATTCGTACCACGAATCAGGACAGTGAAGACTTTAATTAACTTGAATAATAAAATTTCCTTGCTACTAAAATCAAAATAAAATCTTTGTCTGGTCGAGAAATCATAATAAAACCGAGTGAATGTATACTTTCTTATTTCTCATGTATGTTTCGTTTGAAATATAAATATATTTCAGATTTACATTTTCTTTGCCTCTTCTATTCTCTTGCCAATGCTTTTTGACATTTCACGAATATTCATTAAAATATTCTTAGACAATTTTCCTATTGCATATCTTTTATTTTTCGTCAAATGAAAAAAATGTTAGTCTTCAATAATTACGTTTTATTTCTTTCTTTTGTTCCAAACTTCAATTCACTTTTTAGAATTTGAGAGACTATTTTCCTGTCTTTCTATTGACAATTTCAGTAATTAATTTATTGTACTTACCTATTTTTATTTTGAAGCCGAAGAGGTGAGTGCGAGTTCAGATTTTGCCATAAAATGTTTTACTTTATGAAAAGCAAAATTGATTTCCTTATATGGATGTTGTTGTGAAATAAGCAAATGTCGGTTTTTCATTAACGAATGACTCGATACTTTTATTTCTTTACGAAAACTAAGACCGTCAAACAGTAATGAGTCGCAACATCGTCTCGAGAATTAATTTCAAAGAACAATGACAGGTAAAATAAATGTTGCTTTAGGCAAAAAGAAGAAAAGAAGAAAAATATAAAAGGAAGTAAAATAAAGAAAAATAACGAAAAACGGAGACCAGAGAGGTTCTTAAAAGATTCATGCTGTCTGCGGCTGTAAGTGCTATTGAAGCTATATCTCTTGTGTGAAGAGTTCTACACTTTTAGAATGACCAGTCTAGCTCCAATGATGAAGTGGACAGCATTTAATTTTGTCTAGGCGCATTTGTTGGCGAATAAGCGGACATCCATTTCATTGATTGTAGTAGCGACCGCCGTAATTACTTGCCCGAATTAGTCTTGCTGCTATGGTTCTGTTTGGAACACAGAAGATCATCAGTTCATTTGATATTTAGCTCTTCGAAGACTGGCACAAGGACTTTATGAGGATCGAACTTCCTATTCAGTAGTAAGGGCCAACCGTACCAGCTTACTAATTATTACTGGTCATTGATATGTCGGTAAACTGCATCCGGTAGCAAGGACTCTGATTGGGAGGTTGTGAGGTGCATGGAACCACCTCTTAATTACTGTTGTTCCCAGATTCACACTGGTCCGGAGTGGTAGCATTTATTAGGGTCCTAGCTATGGGCAAATAGTTAACCCCTCAAAGTGGGGTCAAAACACTATGAAAGTCTGAAAAAAGACTTTTGTAAAAGGAATATGCATTTTTGAAGGAAAATTATTACTCTATCCTATTTTTGAAGGAAAATAAAATTAATACATTTTTGAAGGAAAAAACATATTACCAGCGATACATTTTTTTAATATGTAACTAGAAGACATCTTCCATTTTCTAAAATAATAAAACAATAATCAAAATCTGACTAAATCAGCACTATAACCGAACATCCTTAAACCTCCCCATTTTGTGGGTCATTAAATAACCAACAGAGTTTAATATGCCATTAAACAAAACTCAAACTAACTATTATTAAAGAAAATCAATGCAGTTGGCGTAATTACTACACCAATATTTATCTATATGCTGCCTAAATATGTACATATTTTGTTACGCTAATCCTATTAAAGCCAGGCTTCAGTGAATGTCCGAGAAGGAAACAGGAGCGAGGGACATAGAAAGAAAACCGGAAGAAAGTGTGACGCACAAAAGATATCGTAGGGTGATATCTGGGATAAAGAGAGTTGCTTGTAGTGATATCCTAAATGATGTTTCATGACCAAACGATATATTGAGTTTTTTTTAATCACATCTACACAAATTTGTTAGAGAATTATGGAACTCAGATTGTGTTGACAGTCCGTGAGTAAAGCAGAAATATAGTGATTCATCTTTTTTATGCGCCATGTTCTTTCAGGATGTAGGAGATCATGGACATCCACCTACCACTATCCCTTATCGTTTATAACAATATCTCTCTTATTAGCTCTCCCAAACCCTGCTCTGCTATACTTGCTCAAGCCCACTAAGTATATCTCAAGTTGCGATACATACTTTATAATAATTCATTTAGCTACCAGGAGTGTATCATTTATATTATTCAGGACAGCGTCCAGAAATCCATAGTCAACTCTATCGAATGCCTTGGCT
This sequence comes from Ascarosepion bandense, assembly GCA_037127315.1. Classification (NCBI taxonomy): domain Eukaryota; kingdom Metazoa; phylum Mollusca; class Cephalopoda; order Sepiida; family Sepiidae; genus Ascarosepion; species Ascarosepion bandense. Next base: position 189,459 of record JBBBDQ010001515.1, on the reverse strand, counting down.
TATTCAGCACACTTTCACTCTCTACTTGGTGTCTCACTTTCCCTCTATCGGCCATGTGAGTATTGAATTCTTCACGTCCCCCTTTTTCATTATGTGTTCAAAGATCTCTACCAGTCTCTTCATCGTGTTAAGTAGAATTTTCCTTTTCTTTTGCATTTTCTTCAAAACCTTATCGTTGCACATATGTTCTGTCCATGGTATCTTCAGCATCCTTCTGTAGAACTACATTTCTGTTGCTTCCAGTCATTTTTAACCATAGAGCATATTGTCTAGCATTCCCTGCTATATAAGAGAACAGATATCGCATAACAGTCCAGTACTCATTTCTTTGCTTCCAACGAAATCTTCCTGTCTCTTACTACTTTGCTTAGCTTTCGGATTTCAGTGTATCTCTTTCCATCCTGTCAGAACACTTCCCAGATATTTAATTTTCTGCAACTGATTTAATTTAGTATTCCCAACCTGTAGATGGCATTTTGGTCTTCTCTTTATGTTGATGACCATGCATTCAGTTTATGTGTAATCCTTTTTTCTTTGTTATATTATGTAGGAGGTCCTGTATTTTCCTTTTCCTGTCTGCTATCAGCATTGTGTCATCTGTATATCGAACATTTTTTAGATTGTTGCTGCCAGTGATGAATCCTTGTAATCGTTTTAGTTCTATCAGAAACGTTTTGCTGTACAGGCTGAAGAGATGTGCCGAGAAGGCACATCCTTAACTTAAACGCCTTTCTATTTTTGTATATTTGCTCAATTCATTTCCTGTTCATATACAAGCAATTTGCTGCCACTACAGTGTCTTTTATTCTAATGCTGTCCTTGACGATGTCGAAGTTGTTCAGCATCTCTATCAAGTCTTTGTGGCATATTTTGTCGAATTCCGTCGTTTTGAATTTGTATTGTTTACATTCTGGATATAAATATTGCCTTCTGCTGTTTTTGACTAACCTGCACTGTTCTTGTCCAGTCTACAGCCTGATTCTGCTGCGCACTCTATTCATCAGAATCCGGATGATGAGCTTCGTTAGGTGGCTCATTAGGCTGATTGTTCGGTGAAGTTCATATACCTATGCACCTGTCTTCTTACACAGTTCCTAACAATTGATCTGCTAAGGTATTCCTGTATATTGTCACTGTTGTAGATTCCACTTATCATTTCTGCAATCCTATATACCCTGAAACCGTCTAAGTCTGTCAGCATGTCTATTACAATAAAGTCTGGTCATGCTACTTTGTATTTAATTTGGCCAGTACAGCTTCCAATTCGGTTTTTAATATTTCTGGTAAATTGGTATTTCTGTGTATTGCTCGTTTGTCTCTCTTATCGTGCAAGAGATGTTTTTTAATCACATCACCCCAAGCAAGGCGTGCAGGGGGCTACGTAAGAGTGAATAGATTGGAAAAGAGAAACCACGTCCTAAGCAGGGAATAAGGGATGAGCCTCTACACCTGTTCAATAGACGTGGGTGGAGTGTTAACCGGGCGATAGTTCAGTCTATCTACTCCAATTAAAAAAAGAAAAAAAGAAAGTGAAAAGATTGGAAAAGAGAAAGCCGGAAACCACATCCTAAACAGGCAACAAGGGATGAGCCTCTCCACCTTTTCAATCGACGTTTTCCGATATATTCGTCTAATCCCTAAAGTATTTATCTTTCTCAAATATGACCGTTCTGCCATTAGATTTTATGCATTCTTTTTTGCCTGTTGGTTCCCTTATTTTTTATTCATAACTATTTTATTTGTCGTACTCAATCTCTCTATATTGTTGCACATTTGTCGTTGAGCGAGTCTTCTTTAGCTTGTTTGCTTTTGTTCCTTATTTCTTTGTATTGCGTTCCATGTCTTAGCATTTTTCTATCTCCTTTCCCAAGAATCCCATCAGATATTCACTCATTTTGCTGCATTTAAATATAAATAATTAGCAAAATAATCTTAAATAAACAACAAATAACTAAGCAAACAAAAATACAAACAGCACGACGCAAGATATTTAAAAAGAGAAGTGTATTACGTGAAAACTTAAATTAAGAAAATTTCCTTCTACTCAAAGGTGAAATAATAATTTTAAAAATGTAAAATGAGAACAAACAGACAGACGAAAGACTTTTCATGTATAAACTATAAGAACTAAATTCACTCAAACGACACAAACAAAACAAGCTAAAATTATTAAAACAATGCAAAATTTGTTTCTTTTTTAGAAATACACAATAAAACAAATTTTGAAAACAAAATACAAAGGAGGATCTGTAACGTGGTTGATACTGACTTGGCAGACCGGCTGCAGCCGCTCTCACACCGGCGTGATGTAGCTTCCCTGTGCCTCTTCTACAAGTACTTTCTTGGCTTCTGCTCCGATGAGCTTAGATCACTGGTGCCGCCTAAGCACGAATTTACACGAGATACTAGATTAGCAACTAGGTCCCACCCTTTTACAGTTAAACAAATAAGATGTAACCGTAAATTCTACTCCAACAGCTTCTTTTCTCGCGCGTCCCGCCTGTGGAACTCCCTTCCACAAGTCTGCTTTCCCGACAGTTACAATCTCCAGGTGTTTAAATGTAGGGTCAATAGACACCTCCTATCACACTAACTCCCAACTATTCTCACAACACTCTCATCTACCCAGCCCTCATTCTCGGTATCCTCACCCGCCTATCACCCACCCTCTGTTATTTCCTATATTTAACCAGCCTTTCTCCACTCTACGTAGCCCCCTGCACAGTAGTGGCAGTGACATGCCTTGCTCGGGGTGAAACGCTTATAAAAAAAAAAATATCATAAACAAAGTATTATGAAGGTAACATTAAAAGAGACAGGTTTAACATGAACAAAACTTAAGCACTTATGCAAAATGGCCGACGTAATACGAAAAATAAACTGTTTAAACAATAATAATACGCTGAGAAAAGGTCAAACATCCTCGACTGTATCGTATCATGGTCACCAAAATGAAAACCAGTCTCTTGTAATGCACATATCCACATATTCCCAGGGTTTGATGGCCGCAATCGAGTAATTCGCTACGAGACTCAGCCCCAGGGCATTTAAACGTATTAAAAAGGGTGACATTGTCAGATCTAGGGTTGGCAGTCTGCCTTAAGATAACAGCGTCCACGCCCATTGACCCCTGGCACATTTCAATCTTAATGTGATCGTCAATCGCGTGACCCCCGATATCACACGGAAAAGTTAATTTAAGTTCTCTATAGAGGTGATTTGATGTAGAGAGATGCCGTTGAATATAGAAGGGAGGAGGTTGAATGTAGAAGAGAGGCAGTTGAATGTAGACGAGAGACAGTTGAATATAGACGAGAGGCAGTTGGATAAAAATAAAACAAACATTACATTTAATAAATTTTTCGAATATATGATGAGGAAAGAAGGCCCACAGTATTTAGCACTTTTAAGACACTTCATGCTGACAGAAGCGAATTATTGAAATGTTTATTTTATGTAATTAATTATTTATTAGAAAATTTAATAAACTGAATGAACTTTTTAGACAACCTAATAAATGAATAGTGAGAATATAATTGATGTCTCAGTTACACCAAGAAACGCCATTTTTTATATTATCTTTCTCGTTGTAATAATAAAATAATTTATGGTATTATTAATTACGTAGTCGTAAAGCTTTTCAGAGTTCATTTATGTTAATTAAGCAAAGTGCTCTCTTGGGTGGGAAATCGATTTGAAATCGACTTATCCGTGACCTTCCTAATTAGATAATTTTATTGAAACAGGCACTTGTCAAAACATTTTTAAGTTATGTTTATTTTTAAGTGAAAATTGAGTTGTAAGCAATTAATACCAATAATTTAAAGAAGAAACTATTATTTTTATTTAATTTGCTTCAACTTATTGGCATTGGTTCCTTTATCATTGTCTACCTATTAAGAGTTTGGTATCGTTTCAAAAATATTTCTCTAGTAAGTTTATACGTCCTTTGAGAATAAAGTAAATATAAAACATATTTGGGAATATAAGCCAATATAAGTATCTGATTTTAAATAATATGAACCAATTTTTTGCTAAAAAATATTATTTTATTAAGAACTAATTCGTATTTATGTGTCGTTTTAAGCTATGACACCTAGATGGGTGAGCACTTGAGAATACTAAGGGCTGTAAGCTAGTGTACGCGGGTGATGTAATAAATAATGGTTCGGTGCCAGTAATCGAAGAGAACAATTTTCAACCGTTTTCGTTATATTTATTTCTGTGCAAATAGGATTGGGCAAGACATGAATTTGCTAATTTGCTTCATGTACTAAAGAGTAGAAGTTATATCAGTGAAGGATTATTATCTTCAGAAAATCTCTCGAAGTTTCGAAAAATATTTTCTGACTTTAGATAACCACCAAAGGATTGGTAAGCCGTAAACGCAAACCATTGTGTCTAAACAATGTAATATTTTGAGTAAGTCTAATTCTACTGATGACTGCCCCGTGTTTTATATAGAAGATAAATTGCTATATAATATCTAAAAATAAAACAACATTGAAAATACATTAAAATACATAAAATATCAAAAGTAGATGACAGATTTTAGCCTTAAAAATCGATTTTTTGACAGTTACATTTTTTCAGCATTTGACAAAGAACACCACAAAGACTCGATAGAGATGCTCGACAACCTTGACATTTTCGGAAAAGACGTTAGGATAATCAAGAAGCTATATTGGAATCAAACCGCTTGCGTACGGATAAGAAATGAATTCAGCAGGTATGCAAAAAAAAAAAAGAAAGGGGCGTAAGTCAAGGTGATTTTTCTCACCAGATCTATTTATCCTGTACAGCAAAACAATTAGAAAAATAAAAGCCTTGCCGGGAATCGTAATTGGCGGCCATAATCTCAACAATACAAGATAAGCGGATGACACGGTGCTGATAGCCGACAGGGAAAGAAGAATGCAGAACATTATACAGAAGGTAGGAAAAAAGCGAGAAGACAGGACTGAGCATACACTTCAAGAAAAATGAATGTATGGTCATCAGCAAAGAAAAGAGCTCAACATGCCAATTGCAAGTCGGATAAACTAAAATAAAACAAATCTCAATAGAAACAAAGAAAATAGTGCTGGATTGCTGTGGGTTATCTGTTCTTCTGTATGGAACTGAATGTTTGACAATCTCAGCAAGGATGAAGTAGAGGCTTGAGGGAGCAGAAATGTGGTTTTACAAAAGGATGCTGAGAATAACAGGGACTGAGACTGTGAACAACGATGAGGTTTTGGAGAGAATGCAAACGGGAAGAAAAATTATACTTAACATTAGGAAGAGACAACTGAAGTTCCAGGTACACGTAATGAGAAATGAAATCCTAGAGAATTTGATACTCACAGGATGGATAGAATGAAAGGGAAACAGAGGAAAGTAACGTAAGACATACTTGATATGCCTGTGCAAATAGATGGCAGAGCGTTGTTTGGGAGAGGTACCAAGATAAAAATAATGAGAGCGACAAGAGTCTGAGCCAAGAGGCACAGCATATAAAGCAATAAAAGAATACAGTATTTACATTAGTCGGACTATTGTCCTCATCTTTGTTGCTATCTGTACGAGGTATCGGCCGTTGTGCACTCCGGCCTTCTTCCGGTGATAGAAATTTCGAACCGAACCCTTCATTACAATCACTGGGTATATGAACTCTATTCCTTGCTGGAAGTCTCGATTTAAAGTCATTTTTGTTATCTCCCTCATCCTTGCAAATTATTTGTTCACCACTGCGGTAGCCTCAACTCACAACTCTAAGAGTCAAATCAGGAACAAACCAATGTATATATCTACTTGGCCATGTGTCTTTAAGGACAAGAACAACTGAATTTTTGGGACTTATATACCTAACGTCCAGTACCCTTTTTACCAGAGATGTTAATCGTTTTCTCTAGTATTATTTTATGTTAATGGTTTTCTCTAGTATTTTTTATGTTAATAGTTTAACGTTTTTTATGTTAATGGTTTAACAATGGTTTTCTCTAGTATTTTTTTATGTTAATGGTTTTCTATAGAATTTTTACCATAGCTCATTTTTTGACACTAATGATTTTCTCTGGCATTTCGTATTACTAGTTCCTATATTGTGTTCATCTCTATGCTTGGTCGGCTTAGAAGACATTTAAGCCTAGAATATGTGCTGATTCCTTAAGCATACGTAGTGTCCAGTGGCGTTCTCTATCTATTATTTGATCTTCATCCCATAGGGGGGAGTGGTCACCTTTCTCCTGCCATATGTGGTCAGTTACGCCTGATTTTTCTATCTCCCCTCTTGTGGTGTTCTTGTAGCCTTACCTTAAGGGGGCGGCCTGTCTCTCTTTTATCTTTCTACAACTACATGGAATATCGTACAGAAAGATCATTAGTCGTTTCCTCCTCTGTTGGGCGTCTTACTCGAGAGAAGTACCTGCAAAGTGGGAAACTCCATCGAGTAATGCCAGTTTGTTATCACACTCTTTTTCCATAGTGAACTGTATGGAGAGTCTTACTGAGTTCACATGATCGAATAGCATCTGAGCATCCTCCTGGTGTTACCAGAGTATTAAGGTGTAATCTACGTATCTGAGCCATAGTGTTGGCTTTAGAACTGTGGATTCTAATGCCATCTCTTCAAAGTATTCCATGTATATGTTAGCCAGTGATGTTGATAATGGCGAGCCCATTGCTAAGCCTTCATCCTGCTGATATATGTCTGATCCCATTCCAAAGGGGGTTGTTTGTGGGTAGAAAGTCCACATCTCCATCAGGTTGTCTAGTAAAACACTGGTACGTTCTCCTAGGGATGAATCCGAGGCCAGTCTCTCCCTAACTACCGATAGTGCCTCCACCGTGGGTACCTTGGTGAACAGACTTATCCCATCCAGGCTTACCATCTGGTTGCATTGGATGGGAGCATCTTCCACGAATTATGTAAATACTGTAAATACTACCTCATCTCAGAAATATAGACAAATAATAAAGTAAAGAATAATTTGTAAGAATTCAAAATGGAACAAAAAATTTTTCTCTCATTTGAAACTAGGATGCATTTCATGACGGCAACACGTGTAAAATCCATCCCAAACATACAGTAAGTTGATTATAAATGTGTGCAGATTAAAATTGGATTTTGGTTTTATAAAATTAATTCCGATGTGTTTTTTTTAATTTTTAGCAAGGAATTATCTTTTTTAAATAATCTGGTTTCACGCTGAAGTGAAGTGGTCAGACAAACCAAACTAGTTACACTCCATCATCGCTGATCGTACAAGGCTTACGGCCATTTCATATTGGAACATTGGTTTCCCTACAATCACTGAAGTTAAGCAACGTCCAGTCTGGTCCCTACTTAGGTGACAGCTCCAGACTCCTCCTTCTCTACTTTATCTTTACAAGAGTCGGAGCTAAAATAGATTGCCAGCCTGTAGCCTGCGTTAAGTATCGTCCTTCTAATCTGGCGCACCCTCAATGGCTTCCGCCTTTCGCTGCTGGTCGTCGTCCGCCTTTTGCCGCCGCCGCCGCTGAATGAGCTGACAACGACTCCGACTACAACGACACCGCCGCGGCGAAAAAGTGTCGAAATCAAGAAAGAGGGTGTACGTTTTGATGCAGTGAACATTGGCTCGGAACGCGATATTGGGAAGCCGATTCTAGTTGAATTCGTTGCATTCACTTACTTACTTCCTTAGGAATGGCATTAATCCGTCTCTTCCCTCCAGTTATTGGTTAAATAACAGGATAGATTGTGTCCTATAGCTTTGGCTGGCAACCAGTATACCGCAGAAAGTACTGGAAACCAACTGCGGGATAATCTTCTGCGCAGTCAATCATGTCTCTTTCGAGAGACGATTGCCTCACGTATAGCACTTAACTGATTTGACTGCCATATATGGACAGGAACTGTCAAGTTTTCACTTTTGTGTCTCGATAGAATCCAAAAGCGTCTGTTGCCTTTATGGTTGATCAATTTTTTGACCACTCAGCAAGCCTTTTCCGACTGACGAAACGCCGGAAGCCTTTCACTGCTCTATCGCTATTTTCATGAAAAGTTTTCAGATGAATAAAATTTCTTTGTTCTATAAATTCTCATTTTCAATGAGCCATTCTACGCAAATCATAGCAAACCACCCTTATTTCTATCGTATCCCATTGGTGAGATTCACCCAAGCAGTTTCTTCCCATGAACCGCTGTGTTGTAGAACCAACTCCCAAGATGATCTCTTGAACACTTCAATCTTAACCTATTCAAGTTTAGATTTAACCGTTATCTCTTTGGCATATCCGCATAGACTGCATCTCTTTAATTTTGTATCCTCCTAAATCAAGTGGTTCCCAAGCCTTCTAAAGAGTGAACATCACTGTATATAAAAAAAGGATTATTTTATTATGGAAGACATGTAATTTTTAATACATCTGTTCTGAAAGAAATGCTTGTTTTAAAACGATGACAATATCGTGAAATGTGATTTATACAAAAGTCATATTTATCCGTAATTTTCTTTGCAAACATAAAGTAAAGAAAATATAATCGATGTTTTCGATAAACGGAAAATACTTTTGCTATGCGTCAAAAACAATCGAGGTAACTCCAAGAAATATCCTTGTCTATAATCGATATTCTATAAAAAATATTTCTGTTTGTTCATCTGATATTTGTTATATGCCTTCACTATTTTTTTTATCAAGATTGGCTGATGTACAGAATAGAGAGAAAGCAATTTCCTTATAAAAATCAACCGGAGAAATATTTGAAAACAAAGTGGAAATTATAATTTGAGATTTTTTTCCATATACTATGCGAGCTATAATTTCTTTTTTTTTCTTTGGAAAGATATGAATTTGTCCGAAGCATCTCAAGAGACACGATTTACGATAAACATTGCGAGTATAAAGTCCCTATCTGTAGCATCGTCTACCAGAAAACAAATTGTACCATCATATCTGCTGAGTATTGAATTCATCTTCATTTTCTGGGGAGACAAGCCTGCTTACATCAAACCTTTTGGATATTTACTAACCTAGTGTAGCCAGGTTAGAAATAGTTGGTTAGCTGGTTTTACAACATGGCAACAATTATTCCGTTTCTTAAAATCGAAATCTACACTTTGTTATTATTATATTTGAGTTTACATAAATTTACTTGTTTAGGGATTCTAATCTGCGTTGTGGCGCAGTGGATATCTGCTCGGAAAGACAAGCCGGGGAGCGGAGTTCGAATTCCAGTTGAATTCCTTGCATTCATTTACGCACAAATACTCTTGGCAAAGGTATTAATACGTCTCTTCCTTCTAGTTATGGGTTAAATAATAAGATAGATTTGGTTCTATGAGCTTTGGCTGGCAACCAGTCTACTGCAGAATAATTTTCCGCAACCTCCTGCGGAATAATTTTCTGCCCAGTCAGTCATGTAACGAAACAGACATAATCGCCTAAAAGCGCATTGCATTTAACTGAATGACTGACTGTTTAGGGACTAGGAAATATAAAAAAAATACACAATAGACTGTTTACTTGAGCTGGTACATCTAAGTTAAAAATTCCGATAGCATAATTGGAGACATCACTTGTGTTTGATATAAAAAAAGCTAACTCTCTGAAATAATGTCGCTATTGCTTAAACGTATCGGGCGTATATCTTATCTTGATTAGTTTATACCGTTTTTACGATCATTTAAAATCCGCACAAACAAGAGATTTCTTTTTGCAGTCAATCAGATTTTTTAGATTACTGACCCGTGAAGATAATCAAAGGTGGTAAGATTTTGATTTGCCGTCCCTCTGTCGATAATTATAGGCGACCAAGTCTTTCAATTACTCGGTGACATTTCCTAGCGAAAAGACGTATTCATTTTGCTCCCTCTCGCTTGGAAGTACCTCAACTACAAACAGTGATAGTTGCTTTCAATTCTACACATTTAATTTAAATTCTCAATTTTCTTTTTGGAAGAAGCTCTATCAGTATATATTTGTTAACATTTCCTTTTCAAACGCTCTCTCGTAGTTTTCTTTTGGACTCACATGAGTCTATCAAAAACCGTTTGTAGGTAAATTATCAGTTAGTCAGTTACGTGCAATAAGTGATACTCACTTGGTCGATCATGTCTCAAAAAAGGCATAACTAACTAGGCAGAGAATTTTCCCGAAGTAGTTTTCCATTACTTTCTGCGGTTGACTGTTTACCAACAAAGACTATGGAATCTAATCTGTACTGCTCTTAAACCTATAGCTAGAGGGAGAAGAGAGAGGTTAATACTTTTTCTAAGAGTATTTGCGATTAAGTGAATGCAACGAATCCAACTGAAATTCAAACTCCGATTTCACGTTCTGAGCAGATATCCACTGCAGCTCAACACGCATCCATGCCAGGGGAATAAAAATGTCATCGAAAGAGTTGAATCTCGAAACAATTATCTTTTCACAATCATCCATTTTAAAAACAATCGCAGCACTAGCTTGAACAATTTATTTGTCTTGAGTTGTTTCCAGTTTCAATTTTGTTTTCTTTTTAATCGCATTTTGCCTTGCGCCCAAACACTTATGGTCAACTTTTTTTTTCTTTTTTTCATTTAGCAGTTACAAAATGAATCTTTAAAAGCATTTTCAAATGACTTTTATATTCCATACTGTATTGGCCATTCCCCATAAATCTGCAGCTTCAGATGAAGACAGTTTAAATTATTTTATAAGAATGCAAATGTCTAAAGAGTTGATACTCTGTTTTTATCCCAACAATATATTTCCCTAATAGATTTCCTACATTATATGCATTTTTATATTTTAGATAAGATGGTTTAACCTTCATCCTTACGTGAAACCAATACCCGCTGACACTTTATTTGGGGTTTAAGATTTTAAATTACTGAATATTTCTTCATAAGATCACAATGATTTGCCTTCTAATATGATTTACCGAATTTTAATGGCAATAGATTACATCCGGATTTTAATGAACCGATCACTTAATAGACATATACTGGAAATAGACAAGCAATCTCTGTCTTAATAATCATGTTATCTGAACCAGTTAAGTGAACTATAAGTCTTACCATGATTTTTAGGCGGAAGCAATCTTCACTGCCAAGAGACGTCGTGTTGTATGTAAGGTATAAAAAGAGTAAGAATAAAGACACTAGCAAAGTAGGAAGATGAATACATATGTTTCATACATAAGGTAAAATATTTTTTTAAAATCAGCATAAAATGAAAAAAGATTTAATGTATTTGGGAAACAAATCCTATGAGAATTAACTGGTCTATTTACTGAGAACTGCGATACTAGCCAGGATCCGAATGCAAAAAGAACTGAGAAATCCATAAAATTAAACAAGATAGTTAACTAAAATTCGTGTTCTATTAGGATATCGTCAACCAAGAATTTTAAAGATAATTAACATCATTGATTGATTTTCTTTTTTACGGTTTATGAATGTTCGTAGATTATTTAAAGCTAGAAAATACTTCATATTCTAATAATTTTGAGGGCATATTAATGCTGTACTGATAAAAGTTCTGATATTAAAACCATAGCTGTTCGGTAGAGGATTCATACCTTTAGAAAATATTTGAGTTTAAGTCAATATAATGAATTCGACTAGAATTGGAACACGGTTCCTTCGATTCCGAGCCATTATCCATTACACCACCACCCAAACATGCTTAACCTGTTATTTTCAAGCGGGCCGGCATCTAAATACATTCCAGGATAGATCTTTCTTTGTTCCGTTGATTTATGTGAACCAGTGTCTCAAAAGATATCGTCGTAAGCCAAGAGAACTCGAAGACCTACCATGATTTATTAATGCCGGAATCGATCTTCTTTGCATGATATACGCCGATGACAGTGTCGATGACAGGAATTCTTTGCAAGTTAGTAAATACGATTGACAATATGGTACGAGCCATTAATTGTGTGACAACAAAACGTGTGGTCGTAAATTTGAGTAACACATCAAGCTAACAATGAGTGATTATTAATGAATTAGTGAAATTTTATGAATTAATGAATTCTTAATGTGTTGTCGCAAGTTAGAGAGAGTTTCGAGGGATCAAAAAACTAGTTAGAGGAAACAAAGAAGAATTGGATTATGTAATGCTTATAGATAGAACGGGAAAAATGTTTAAATCGAACACTACTCAAATTCTATGTCCTTAAAAGGGGAAATACCGAGAGGGTTTGCTGTTAAATCTACGTTAAACACCAACCTTGTTTTACCCTCAGTATCCACGTGAGTGCTCTGATAAATACATACTAATCAAATCCTACTTTAAGGGGGCTGCTTGCCATATTTACAAGTAGGAGCAGTCCACTCTTTTATCATTTCACCCCAAGAAAGGCATTCTACTGCCACTTTTGCGCAGGGGGTTACATTGGGGAAAGTGATGAGAAAGAGTGGTTGGATGGAAATAGACGGATGAGAATACCGAGAATGGGGGTGAAGTAGATGGCGAAAAGAGATTGAGAGAATGAATGCGAGTTAGTGAGAAAGATGTCAAATGACCTTACCTTTAAATTCCTGGAGATTGTAGCTGTCGAGGAAGCAATTATATGGAAGGAAATTCCACAGGCGAGAAGTGCGAGAAAAGAAGCTATTAGAGTAGAAATTGCGGTTACATTTTATCGGTTTCCCTGTAAATGTATGAGTCTAAGTTGCTAATTTAGTATCGCGTGTAAATTCAAAAATAGGGGGCACCAGTGATCCAGGTTCATTGAAGCAGAAGCCGTGGAAGTATTTATAGAAGAGGTACAGTTAAGCCACGTCACACCGGTGAGAGAGCGACTGCAGCCAAGCGGCCAATTTGTTATCGATGACATTATAGATTCTCCGTTGGAATTTTGTCAAGAACACCGAGGTGAATAGCAGGAGCACCCTACCATATGTGGCAGCACTATTCAATACACGTGCGGATGGTAGATTTATAGAAGAGAAGAAAGTAAACTGAGTCTTACTATACAACAGACATATGGCCCACAAATCCGAAGTCGATATATAATCGCGAAGAGCTGAACAATAAAGTTGGTTAGAAACAAAGAAGATGTATTTAGAAGAGATGAATACTGAATAAATCAGGAAAGAAATCGAAAATATACGTTTTATATATTGATATCGATTCATTAGTTTAAATCTTTTAAACGGATTTCCGTCATTTATATTCGTGGCACTATTCACGTTCTAAAAATGAAAAAGAAAAGGCGTTTCGATTTCTCTCTTTCAAATAAGAAGTTACTCAATAAAAAATGACCTATTGTTTCGCTGGAAGCAAAATAATCTCTAGTAATGACAACCCTTTTTTAATTAATTATAAGATTATTTACACTATTTACGTTGTTGTCTTCAGATTTGTTTCATTACTCGTGTAATTGAAACAGTCTATCTCGGTAAAAAAAATAAAATGTACAAGTACAGCCGAAAGAAGGAGACAGTGTACAATGACAGAAACGGCGTGAATATGACAACAAAGATGAGGAAAACTGTCCGAAAAATATAAATGGAGTCAATAATTACAATACTTAGTCTCAAAATTATAGACAGCTTTAGAAGAAGGCCGCAGCGTACAACGACTAAAAGGGCGTGAATATATAGACATATATTGAAGGTGAATATGACAACAAAGATGAGGACAACTGTTCGAAAAATATAAATGGAGTAAATAATTACAATACCTAGTCTCAAAATTATAGACAGCTTTAGAAGACGGCCGCAGCGTACAACGACTAAAAGAGCGTGAATATATAGACATATATTGAAGGTGAATATGACAACAAAGATGAGGACAACTGTTCGAAAAATATAAATGGAGTAAATAATTACAATACCTAGTCTCAAAATTATAGACAGCTTTAGAAGAAGGCCGCAGCGTACAACGACTAAAAGAGCGTGAATATATAGACATATATTGAAGCTGAATATGATGGCAAAGATGAGGAAAACAATCCGATCAATTTAAATGGAGTAAATAATTACCTTACCTCATCTCAGAAATATCGAAAAATATTAAATGTGAATATGACAGCAAAGATCAGGACAATAGTTCAAACAATGTAAACAGAGTATATAATTAAAACACCATGTCTCAAAATTATAGACCGATCCTAAAAGGCCGCAGTGTACAACGACCAAAACGTTATGAATAGGACAGCAAAGATGTAGATAACTAGTCCGAACTATGTAAAAAGTGTAAATAATTAAATACATCATCACAGTATTATAGACAGATCCTGAAGATGGCCGGAGCGTAGAACGAACAAAACCTCGTAGATATGGCAACAATGATGCGAACAATCGTCTGAACAATGCATGTAAATAGTGTCAATAATGACAATTTAAAAATGTTATCATAAAATATATATTTCTACCAATGGAAACGATGAATTTGTTAGTACAGAAACTGGATTAAACTAACAGATGAGACGGAAAGGGTTTAAGTGTATGTTAAGTAAATCTGTAATCTCCGGTTAATAAAATATTCACGTTTCTTCACGTTGTATGTGGTCATGACTCTCAACAGATTACATTCTTATATATCTCCTTAATGACATGACATTTTTGGAATATCTTGAATCGATTACCGTTAACTTCACCGTTTTTAAATTCAGAGTTTTCTTTCGAGATTGACTGCCATTTCCAACAATGAATATCAATCAAACCTGCTATTTAACCAGAGCTGAAAGATGAAATTGATTCATGCCTTTGTCAAGTGTTTTATTCCCAAATTTATTTAACAGGCTAGGCTGGAATTAGAACTCGATTCCCCGATTCCACGTTCTCTTTATGATAACCGTTTGTCTTCACACACACGCACACGCACACACACACACACACACACACACACACACACATACACACACACGCACACTCCTATTTTTATGGACTAGGTACAAATGTAACCAGTATTAAGTCAAGTGACTATCATTTCTCTTACAATTTTCTTGTGTCACTGTATATACTAGACAATATGGGTGAATTAGATTTATGGCCTATACACTTCAGAGATCTTTTCCTACCAAGTGTTATAGCAATTATAAACATTATCGAGACACATGGCGCTCATAAATATTTAAATCCAGCCGCCTTTCTTGAAGAATTACCAATTTATTTGACGCAAATTATAAGAGATTCTTGCTGCAATCATAATGCATTGTGACTATGGTATGTCGTATTGTGCTATTTTTGGTATCCTATTAACATCTAATATCGCTAGTTTATAATGCCAACATAGTTTTACTATCCGAAGTTATTCGGTGTTCTGAGGACACATTCAAATATTTCAAGGGATAAGCTACAGTCAGTTCGGGGTTTTTCCTTGTTATCATTCCAATAGGTTGTTCCAAATATTTATTTATTTCGAATATGACACAGCGTGTACATTGGACATATTCTTTCGGACTGTTATGCTCACCTGCAACAGACGGTTTCATTTTTATAATCTTCCCTGTATTATAACGATACTGATCTACTCATTATTTCGTGTACGTTTAAATCAAGTCTGTTTTTCTTTGCTAAGTTAATCAATTCATAAACTTTTATGTACAGTGGAATAAGTTGGATATACTGTTTGACTTCAACGGTTTTATTTAAGAAGAAGAAAATTTATTTTCAGCATAATTAAACCTATAAAATCTTACGATTATTATTTGTATTCAATTGTAAATCTGTATTCAGTTGTAAATAAAGGTGTATATTTTGATAATTTGTCAAGCAGAATTTATAGCCGACATTTTATTAAAATGTGTTATTCTTCATATTTCATTAGGTAAACATTATAAAAACAATTAAGTTAGTGACTTTAATTTATATGTTTAAGCGTTATTTTTAATGGATACTCGTGTTTGAATAGATGTCCTGTTTTAATTAAGCAGCAATTTATTATAATTACATCTACTGGTATGAATAACCGAGAAATCTTGTTTGGAAAATTTGTATTCTCCGACAGGATTCATCTATATTCATGCAAATTTCTGGTGGAGGCAGTTATAGCCTGTGTCCGCCTAGGCCAAAAGCCTAGTCAGAAGAAAAAAAACCTTCTCGTTTGGTTGCTTTTTACGAAATAACTGCTGTTATGTAACCAATGTTACTTACCTCGACTAATAACGGATAAGCACATTTTTCTATCCTAACAATGATACCAAATGCAATTCTACATAAGGTGTATTTATTTTATATAAGAAACACATCATTAAATTATCTTCTTTATATTTCATTGAAATATTTTACCGATACAGTTTTTATCTCTGTATGTATTCTTTCCGTTCAGAGCGTTGTCGATATATGACTCTCAACAATTTTCTATAGTGTCATTGATTATCTGTGAACGAGTGTAGATGATAAATTTACCCATATTATCTTGCTACTAAATTATGAATATTATTTGCATGCTACAAAGAGCAGTTGTTTGACCAGTGGGAGGGCAGCGAACACACTCAGTTTGGTCTACGTGACAATATCGAATCTTAATTTGACACCAGTCAGTATGAGTCATGAGCAAACACATAAAGCAAGTCAAATGCAAGACGGCCACATTTAGAATTTAAACTCTCTTGCAAAGAATCATTGAACGAAGAACAAGTTCAGCTGGATCTCAGCCCATAAAGAACAAAGACACAAAACAATGCTCTGAAACATATTGATAAATGCCTTAAGGTGAAGACCTACATGCGACAACCAAAGTACGTACTTCTAAATCTATATATCTTAGAGACAAGATCAGATACTTAATGAGAAAAGAAGCTTGGTTTATTTGAAGCCTTTACCCAGATGAATTTGCGTGTAATTTGTCTGGTTTAATGGAAACAACGAGCCTGTAAGCGTTATGGAGATCAAGTTTAGAGAAAGCACACACATGGTTATGGGTATAAGACTAAGATGAATTTCATGACCAGATGTATCTAGCGTGTACAGCAAGACAAAAATAAACTAATAAGTTATATTGGGATTTGGTACTGTAAAATAGATACGTGCATAGAATTAAAATTTCCATGAATAAAGACTGAATGGACTTCAAGGAAAGGAAACAAGATAGTAAATAACTATTGATTTTTTTTATAAGTCAGAATACATAGTTGTTAGCAAAAGAGACAAAATAAGTTGTGGACTATGAATTGGAGACGACAAGATGCCGTTCTATAATTCCCAGACATTAAAACTAAAAGAACACTTAACTAATGAAAAGTTATTGAAATGTGTATTGATTATAAAAACATACAAATTTAAAATAAAAAGCACAATTGTCATTAAAAGTGACAGAAGAAGATGTAGATTATAAATTGTGGATGATAACGTGCCATAAATTAACAATCTGAGTAGTATAATTTCCAGGCATTAAAACTAAAAGAGCATTTAAGAAAGGAAAGTATATGGAAATGGCTATTGATTATAAACAGTCAAAATATATAGTTGACAGTAAAAAAGACACAAGAAGGTGTAGATTATAAATTGAGGGTGATATGGTGTCGAGATCTAAAATTCTAGGTACTATAATTTCGAAATATTGAAACTGAAAACGTAATTTGGTATGGATAGCCTAATTTCTGCTGACGATAAGAAAATCAGAATGCATAGTTTTCAGACAGAACCATTATACGGGTAATAGATAGATAGAATTGAGATGTATGCATTGGTTACCACAATTTAATGACATTTAACAGTCTATGTAATATCATAACTGAAGACAGAAAATGTGACGAAAATACTCTCAAGCCAGAGTAAATATTGCGTTTCAAACATTAAGGATAGTACTACGAGTTAGATAAATATATCGTGAAACAAAGAAACGTGTGTCTTTTGCAGAAATGTGTAAGATTTAAAAAGATATTTGAGATTGTCAGATTTCTTTTTCCTGGTAAATATTGTATTAATAACAGTTTGAGAATACTAATGATTTTGTTCCAAATGTAAATCCTAGTACTTAAAAAAGAGAAAATGTTTTAAAGTGGTTCTACTGCCTGAACGCTAAGAATACTAATACAGAAAAGGTGATAATTAAGCAAGCTTTAAGAAAAATAGGAACTCGAAGGAAGCTAAGATTTTTGGGACACATAATGAAATGGATGTGTGTTGTGGTGCAGTAGATATCAGCTCGGAACGTGAAATACGGAAGCCAAGTTCGAAATGCAGTAGAATTCTTTGCATTCACCAACACAGAAATACCCTTAGGAAATAACTTAATCTAGCTCTTCTCCTTTCAAGTATGGGTTAAAAGGGCAAGACTAATTATTTCTGTCGTTATGAAAGTAATGGCAACCTACTGAAGGAAAACCTTGAAAAAGAAGTGATCGCCCAAGCGTCTATAACGTATGGCAAATAACTGACTGAATGGCAAATATATTTTAGTGGGCCCCAATCTCAGGAGATTTTGAAGGTAAGCAAAGCATAGAAACAGCCTACTCAACAAGTTTGACATACGAATATATAGTAAAGAGATAGAAGGCAGTGACCATAGAGAAAAAGTTAAGTCGAGCCATGATATCCTACGTCCCGAACAGACTTCGCACAAAGAAGATGAAGAAAAATCGAGGTACATCAGAGGAAATAAATATAAATAAAAATGAAGACTAATGAAAGAAATAAAATGGTAAAGAAGAAAATAAAAAAAAAAACATCAGAAGAACGAAGAATGATGAAGAAAAATTAAAAAGAAAGAAAAACATAAAAAAAAGATTCAAACATTTTTAAAAGCACAAAATGTTTTCCTGATATAATCAATCGGAATAAATTCCTCATTTCAGTTTTGGTTTACGAAAGCAACTCTTCATTATTCTTTATGCACCTTTGTATAGAATATCTTCAGTATTCAAGGTAACATTACCCAATTCTCTCTTAAAATTTAAATTACAAGTCTTCTGCAAATCATTGCTTCCTTTGACGAAACTTTCAGGAATATTATATATAACCGACAACAGTTTCTTAAAGCGGTTTTATGTAAGTTTTTTTAAATAACTAACCTGTAGAAAATTAACACGCTGACAGCCTTTTTCAATCTGATATCTATTGATAAAAAATTAAATACTACCATAAGTGCAATTTTTTTGTTAGCTTAGAAAGTTTTTGCTGAACCTTCCAAAAGAATTTTTGTGAACCAAACAGAACGACACAAAATTAAATTCTAGTTGTTATTTATTCTAAAACAAAAAAAAAAGACTTAAAAACAATCAAAATACATACAAAGTCAAATGGAAAACTAAAACTGGATATGAAGCTTGAGAAAGCAACATTCAGATATTTTGTGGCCAGCAAATTAAACGTAAGACTAAAGCGAGTAGACCAAATTATGATCAGAATAGGCGAAAACAACAACAGCAACAACGAAAGCAGTTGGTTACAAGTTTTCTCATTATGTTGTATATTCCATTTCGGCTTGTCTTTGTTGTATGCACTTCTATGTAGATTATTTCTTCTTGTTTTCTTTCTTTCTTTCTCTTCACCTTCTTTCTTTCTCTTCATTCTTTTTTGATTTTATTATTTTTATTTTACATCCTTTCTTTCTACACAAGTGTTTTATTTAATTCAATATATTCGTTTTATTACACTTCATTTTTCTTCTTTATTTAAATCTTCTTCTTACTCCTCTAAACCTTCTTCTTTTTCTTCTATTTCTTTTTCTTCTTTGTCGTCTACTTCTGTCTTCTTTTTCTTCTTCTTTTTCTTCTTCCAAACTATCTTCTTTATCGTCTTCTTTGTATTTTTCTTTCTTATTCCTTTTCTTCATCTTCGTGTTCTCTTTTTTCTCCTTCTAAAACCTATACTTCTTTTTTTTCTCATATTTTTTCTTCTTTTCTTCTTCGTCGTCTTCGACTCTTACTACTAGTACTTTTTTATATATCTCTTCTTTTCGGATAGGTTTAAAATTATACTAAATATTTTCCCTTTACTTGTCCCTAATTTTCTTGATATGTTTAGGAATATATGCCAAAGAATTTGTTCCTTTTTCTTTTTTCGTTCTTTTTTCTTTCCTTCTTTCTTTTTTCTTGCTTTCACTCTTTCTTTCTTTCTTTCTTTCTTTCTTTCTTTCTTTCTTTCTTTCTTATTTTCATTACTTCCTACATTGCATCACTTCTTTCTCTTTGAAAACAAACCAATTAATAGGTGTATATATTCTTCTTTTTCTTTCTTTCATTATTTCTTTCTTTTGTTACTTTCTATTTAACATCTCTTTCTTTTAAAATATACCAATTTATGTGTACATTATACTTTTCTTTTTTTCTTTCTTTAATTTCTTTCTTTCTTTCTCTGTTTCGTTACTTCCTATATTATATGGCCTCTTTCTCTTTGAAAATATAACAATTTATTCTACTTTACTTTTCTTTCTTTCCTTTTTCTTTCTTTCTTTCTTTCTTTCATTTTCTCTTCCTTTATTTAATATCTTTTTCTTTCTTTCTTTCGTTATTTTCTTTTTTTCAGAAATATGCCAATTTATTTGTGTATATTTTGCTTTAGTTTTCTTTCTTTCTTTAATTTTATTCTTTATTTCTTTCGTTACTTCCCATATTACATCCCTTCTTTCTTTTTTAAATCCTACTGATTTATGTGTGTATATTTTTTCCTTTTTTCCTTTTCTTTCTTTCTTTCTTTTTTTCTTTCTTTCTTTCCTATATTATATCACTTATTTCATTTTGAAAACATAGCAATTTATATTTGTATATTCTTCTTCCTTTTATATCTTTCATCATTTCTTTCTTTTTTCGGATCGGCTTTGAAGGTATGCCAAAAATGATGATGATGATGATGATGATGATGATGATGATGGTGATGATCCTACAGTTCTTAATATATTCATTTAATTATTTATTTTGTTACTTCTTGTTTTTATGTGCTTCTTAAAAATATACCAAAGATTTTTATATTCTTCTTCTTCTTCTTCTTCCTTTCCTTCATCTCATAGTCTTTCCGATATATGAAAATAATTTGTATACTGCAATTGCTGTTATTGTTGTGGTTGTTGTTATACATGTTTTTCTTCATCGTCTGTTTTCTTTCTATTCCTTAACTATTTTCCTTTCCACTCTATGTGATATCATTTTTCTATTAAATGTTTTGTTCTTGCTCTATTTAAAGAATTGCATTACCTTCCTATATTATCCTCCTTTCTTTTCATCAATTTTCTGTCGCCATCTCTTTCCCCATTTTCTAAAAATATAACAAGCATTTGATTTCTTCTTCTATTCTGTCAGTAAAAATATTTTCGTTTTTATTAGGTTTTCTCTAATTTAATTCCAGATCTCGATTTGAAAAGTTTTTTCTTTGTCTAAATTCGCCATTTTTAAATTTTCGTCTCATAAAACAAAAGATTGATCTAAAAAAATCTTTGTTACTAAAATAGAAAAAAAGTTGAAGGCAAACACATTTAAAAGCGTAGATCTTTTTATATTTTTGCCATAGATTTTATACTTTTATTCAGAAAAAGTATTTTCCTTTAATGTCTACACACATTCAAGCATACTTTTTTACATTTTGGTTCGATCACTGAAATGTCTCTTTATTCCAAAATGGGATTCTATCTATTATATAATACTGGCCCTAGCTTCGATAAATCATGTTAATTTGCGTCATAATACAGAAGAAAAATCCATCACGATTTCTGTTGCTTTGCAAAATCTCTAAATAAAAATAGAAGTATTAATTAAAGACATTCATATTTAAGTTAGGGTAAATCTAATCTAAATGACACAGCCACTCGTATCAGAAAATTCATGTATACAAGGGTGACTAGCTATTCCTCTTTGCAAAAGTAAATTTTTCTTTGTTCAATTACAAGAGAGGCCGCATGTAGCATACAACGGAACTATACAGATCGCACATTAGTTACAATGTATGGGAGTGTGCGCATTATCCAGCGTGATCCACTATCTGAAAAAGGCTAGCACGCACAAACCCTCGGTCACGATGACATGAGATTGGTATTAGCAGAACCATAGACGGCTCAGAAGAGCTCCGTCTACAAAATTTAATTCAAAAGTCTTCGGTCAACATTTGGAATGGTTTTCAGGGACATTTACTTTGTAGTCGCCTCTTTCAAACCGATATCATCAAGAAGTCTCCTTTCTGACAAATGATGAAAGTCTGACCCGCGTCTCATGGTCAGAAAAGCGAATGTTTTAATATCTCGACCACAATCCCATATTAGGCTAAATAGAGTATCTTATTCAGCACTTTTTAAAAATAAACAAATTTAATCTATCATAATATTGATACTAAAATTTTCAACACTATTTTACAAAATAAAGAAGATTCACGCGCATTTATGACGAGATTTCTTTGATTTTGTTTAAAATTTCTTTTTAATATTTCTCTTTCAAAGATTGAGATAAATTTATGTATTTCCATATATGAGACTAATGCAAAGATTTCAAACAATTTATTGAAAATACAGATTGATTGCATCATTATTCTGTAATTAATTTCTTCTTTTAGCAAGGTTCACGGTTCTCCATGATTTTCCGACTTTTTCTTAGAAAAGTTTTTTCTTTTGAATTTTTCTATTTATTCCTGTTCTAACAACTTTTTACAGCTCCTTTACACACAGGAATTAGTTATTACCAAAGGTGTATATATGCGTTGTGTTGCGTGGATGTGCGTTGTAGTGCAATGGATAACGACCCGGAACGCCAAATCAGGGAGCCGAGTTCGAATTCCAGTTAAATTCCTTGCATTCACGTATGTACAAATACCCTTGGAAAAAGTATTAATCGTCTCTTCCCTCCAGTTATGGGTGAAATAACAGGACAGATTGGGTTCTATAGCTTTGGTTGGCAACCAGTCTACCGCAGAAAGCTATGACAACCCACAGCGGGATAATCTTCTGCCCAGTGTGCCATGTCTCTTTTGAGACATGATCGCCCAAAGTGTGTATCACGTATGGCACTTAACTGACTGATGCAAAACTGCAAACTGAAAAAATGGTTAAAAAGCAAAACAGAAGAATAATTATGTTTTATTTAACATAATAATCTGGTGTACACGCGACTGACGATGATTACTTGTTTTTTTTTTCTTTATGATTGCTTATGTTGTTTACATTTTCACATAATCAAACGAGATAATGAATAAATATAGATATGCGGACAAGTAGCAATAAATAAGAAAATAAAAAAAACATCCAAATAAAAATATCAATAAAAATGTACAAAGGCTCAATCGCGAAAAAAGAAACAGATAATAATATAACAACCACCAAACGATTCTGAGCAGTTTACTTTAAAATAACTTGCTTGTCAATATACCTTTTGTTAGTAAAATTACTAAAAATACAACGATCTTGACACTAGACATCATCACAACTGAGCACTCTCTCTCTCTCTCTCTCTCTCTCTCTCTATATATATATATATATATATATATATATATATATATATATATATATATGGGGGGTGTCTGTGTGTGTATACCTTTCATCAGTGAATTCAGATCATACTTCGGTGGAATATCTATTTCAACATGTCAGTTCGAGACACGCATTTTCAACCCCAATCAACCATAGCATTTAGAAAAATTCTTGTAGCTGAAGCAAGGCTTTAGTCAAAGAAGGTTTGATGAATGTTGGGTAGAACAGGATCAATCAGAAGTAAAATAACAGAAGCAATCTTCCTTTGGTAGTGGAAGGCAGATGTTTATCGATTTGATAATTAGTGGTGGGTAAGAAAAAGTTTCAAATTCACCAAATTTAAATTGTGATCTTTATAAGCGGTAAAAACTATTATGAATAAATAAAGAAGATAATATTTAATGTAGTTTAAATTTACTACGGTGAAAACACATGCTAATTAATTTCTTAGGCTTTTTAAGGAGTATATTCTGATATTGAAATTTTAAAATCCTAATTTTTTTCTGCTAAAGATAGGTTATATTTATCAACAAGAATATTACGTTCCAAGCGTATTACGCTCCACTTTATATATGGGTTTAGTCTTTCTTTTTTCAAATCACAGTATTGTCTGAAATCTTAAAATAGGGTTAGTAAATGAGAGCTTATGCCAAAATTTACGTTATACTTTTCTTGTTCTATTGAAGGGAGATGGTAGCTTGTTAGATCACAGTTGTAGATATACTTAATTTTCAACCGGACAGTTTTCTCTGGATCTGCAAATGCAGGAATGTATTATTTCGGGTCTTGTATTATATTCACTAAAATTCTTCACAACTTGGTTGTTGTGGGAGGTAATAATGTTGTACATATTACAGGAAAAAACGTAGTAGAAGGAAGATTATATGGTAAAACCCTCCGTTCTGTAGACTATCAACCGTTAATATTGGAAATATATTTCATAAATTAATAAGTAAGCATTTTCACAACGATAACCCTCTAAGTAAAATATTTAATAAGAAAACGATTAAGATTAGCTACTCATGTACTAGTGAGTAGTTGGTGTTGTTAAAATCTACCATTTCCTCCAGATTGCTCGATTGTCGAACGAGAATGTAAATAGTCCTCTTTAGCTGTATCACAGCTCGATCTCTCTATTTCTCTCTCCCTCCCCCCTCTCTCTCTCTCTCTATATATATATATATATGAAAAACTGCTAAGAAGTTGTAAGTTTTAAAATGTATTTTTTGACAGTATTTGTTTATTTCTGTTATTATATTTTATATTTCAGACCGTCCTCGGTCCTTCATCAGAAACAAATGATTTTAAAAATTACATTAGAAACGTATTTCGCGAGAGCGTTCGTCGAGAGAGATTGTTTACAGCACGTAACGCAGAAAGCGACAGATTTAAAAAAAATATATTTGTAAACGTAAACATATCTTTAATAATACTTATAAATAGACCCGGAGATAAAGTCAGGTAGCATTTTGTTCTCTTTCTCTTTCCTTCTCGTGTGCTGATTTATTTTACTTCTTCTCTATTTAAAGACATTCCTGCTAAACGAATATACACATGTACGTACGCATATACTCTTTCAACAGTTACTACTATGAATATTTTCTACAAACGCTCGTGAAAGGTAAAATCGCCGACTGACGCCAATTCGGTCGGGTTTCAATCCCGGGTTAAAAAGCAATCGGAGTCTAACCGTACTGATGAGCGAAACAGATCTGTCTTCGGATGACTATAGTATTTACGCTCTCACACCCTGTTTGAGCACTCTGGAAGAATTGGAGACTTTGAAAACAGTAACTACTCCGGCATATACGCATCGCTCATTCAATAATGAATTAGAGCACTCTGGCTATTGGGCGTGTATAATGATATACGCGCTAAAATTCTGCCTTCTTCTACCGAACGCTCGTAACACAGAAGTAGAATCGCCGACTGACGCCAATTAGGTCGGATTACAATCCTGGGTTAAAAACAATCGGAGTCTAACCGTACTGATGAGCTGTGATACAGTGAAACAGATCTGCCTGCGGATGACTATATATATATATATATATATATGTGTGTGTGTGTGTGTGTGTGTGTGTGTGTGTGTACACACTCCAGCCATCTGGAGAACTCCTTTCATTTCTAGAGAATAATGCGTAAATCGCAGAAGTGATACCAATTTTGAAATTTTTCTACACTGGAGAGCAATGAGAGTATAATCTATTAGTCATCCACATATAATGAGAGCACAACTTATTAGTCATCCACATACAAGATTGTTTTTCTGTATCGCATGTCATCAGAATGTCTATCATATAAATAACAGTAAGAACTAATGGAATAAAAATCAACGGTACCCTTTTTTTAATGTTTCGTTATATATATTTTTAGATTATTAAGAAAATCACATAAATATCAATAAGTCGTATCTGCTTAAAAATATTAGGTTGTCTTTTAAACGATACACTTAGATGGAAGATTATATATATATAGTTTCAACCTGTTTTCCTAAAGGTATAGAATTTATTGGAAAAGCATCTGTATGGTATTATTACCTAAACCAAAAACTTACATTTTTCTTCAATAACATGGTAATAAAATCATCAACAATTGAGCAAAAATAAAATAAATAAATAGCAAAATCATATTATATGTAGCTATAGGTAGCTGGTTAATGTTTCTTTTGTTCGTCCTTGTGTCAGATTTAACCAAACTCTCTACAGCTTACAAGTTTGTGCAGAATTAGTATCATACTTATCAGAAGGTTATTTTCGTTAACATCAGAAGATTGGTTGTCAGTTGGAATGTGTGAATTCGTGTAGACGAGTAAAAAAATAAAATATACTTTTCCGTGTTAAAATGGAAATTTATTAAAAGGAAATAAATAACAATATTTCTGAGAAATTCATCTTTAATTATAAAGTAAAGGGTATCAAGATTTGTAGAAAATATTCATAGTAGTAATTGTTGAAAGAGTATATGCGTACATACATGTGTATATTTGTTTAGCAGGAATGTCTTTAAATAGAGAAGAAGTAAAATAAATCAGCACACGAGAAGGAAAGAGAAAGAGAACAAAATGCTACCTGACCTTATCTCCGGGTCGATTTGAAGTTGAAGTTACATTTTAGTTTTTTCGTCTTGCGGCTCTCATCTAACTGATTGATTGACGCTGTCCGGAGCCATTTATAGTATTCAGCGTTTTTGCACTTAATCGCGAAGTTCCTTTTGATCTTGCAAATCGCTCCCATTGGTCAGCAAACCAGTTTAGCACCTACTTGCGATATACGGTTTCAACTTTTTCTTTAAGCATATGTTCAATCCTTTTTTATTTGGCAAAAACCATGATTTCACAGGTCATTGTGAATTTTTTGTAAAAGTGAACAAGAAGGTTGAATTTCAATTCTTAATTTCTTATTCACTACAATAACGTCTTTCCCATTTGAAGGGGTCTGCTTTGAATGAGTTGTAATGGTATCTGTTTCAAAATAGTACTTTTCGTTTTGTTTTGCTGGGGTTTTTTTTTGTTTGGTTTTATATCCTCGTGGGTTGAAATGTGTTTGCTGTCAATTTTTGTCGTTGTCTTGTTTGAAAGCCATATCAGTAGGTATGTTTAGTTTTTCCTTAATTCGAAGGTCACAATAAAAGAAACGTAAGAATACATACAAAAGTGAAATATTTTCTTCAAGACAAAAATAAAGTTAGGGAATTATTGATAGATTTTTGCACGTTTTATTGTTTTGAAATTGTCAAACAGCTTGTTTTTAGGAAATGTGGTTAAATTTTAAAAAAATATTTGTAGGTTCGATGTTGAGTAGATCTTTTTTTTTGTTGAAATTCTGTTGTTCTTATTAGATGCTGATAATTTATCCGCGTCAAATTTGAAACTGGAATTATTCAAATATTTTGGGACTCTTGAAATTTGATGAAGTCAGGAAAGAAATGTGCGTTTTTCAATGAAAGGCGTGAAACAGATTGATAAGTTTGTTTTATATAAATTTATAAATTTGTATTCAATAAAAAGAGTATATTTTTAGATATTTATCTTTGGATCTGAGAGTACATTGAATTTTTTCCAGTTGTCGTTACAAGTTGATATTGTATCAGCGTATAATTTGACAACATGATTTATTCACACGTGTTGGGCTGTTTTCTTTTTATTTTCTTTTTTCTTTCTTTCTTTTGTCTTTCTTTTCCCGTAGAACGTTTAGTCACCATTTTCTATTGTGATGCTTGAGTCTTTTTTATGTTTTTGTTTTTGGGTGTCGATGTTCACCAGTGAAGTAGATGGGTGCGTGTTCTTTGTCACTAATAAAAACATAGGGTCTGCGTGTTCCTTGTACGCTGGGGGTCACCAATATATCCGTAGGGGATCGTGTTTTTTCAACCGTCTGGGGTCACCAGTGTAGATATAAGGTGTGTCAGCCATTCCTGGTACAAGGCCACTTCCAAAAATAGTCGTTAATTCACGCATTTAAAGATCTCACCAGGTTGTTGAATAGTTACGTGGGATTTTGTGCAGAACTATATACTATAACATGTTCGTGAGAAGAAAAATGTTTATTTTGCATGTTAACAATAGAAATGTATTGAAAGAAAAGGAATAACATGAATTCGTAGAAAGTAATGTTCAATAAGACAGTTAAAGGTATCAAGAGTTGTAGAAAATGTTCATATTGGTAATTGTTGAAAGAGCATATGCGTACGTACGTCTGCAAGTTTGTTTAGCAGGAATGTCTTTTGATGGAGAAATGTAAGTAAAAAAATCAGCACACGAGAAGGAAAGAGAAAGAGAACATGGTGCGGCCTGACCTTATCTCCGGGTCGATTTGAAGTTGAAGTTACATTTTAGTTGTTTCGTCTCCCAGCTTCCATCTGACTGACTGATTGACACTGATCGAGGCCTTTTATAGTATTCAGAATTTTTGCACTTGATCGCGAAGT
This sequence comes from Ascarosepion bandense, assembly GCA_037127315.1. NCBI lineage: Eukaryota > Metazoa > Mollusca > Cephalopoda > Sepiida > Sepiidae > Ascarosepion > Ascarosepion bandense. The sequence continues at coordinate 161,241 of JBBBDQ010001515.1, read as the reverse complement.
CCCTTTTGGTCTTGCAAGTCGCTCTCATTGGTCAGCAAATCAGTTTAATACCTACTTGTGACATACGGTTTCGACTTTTTCTTCAAGCACATGGTCATTTTTTCTAATTTGGAAAAACACGATTTCACATGTGCATTTTTTGTAAAAGTGAAGAAGGTTGATTTTAAGTCTTAATTTCTTATTTACTATAGATACATCTTTTAATCTTTTACATCTTAATAAATTGACATTTCTTCTCCAAAACTGCTAGCATTATAAATTGATTTTGTTGATTTCCATCAATAGGTTTAAAGTCTAACATGATGTTTTCAGTTAATTCCATTTGATTTGCTGTCATTTTTTGCCAATTCATATAATGTCATCTTCACAATTTATCTGATTCAGATCGGGACATTATGGAAAGCGTTCAACTATTTTCTCTTCTGTAAACATTTTATGCTACAAGAAAATCAAAGGCAACCTTAGGCATATATAAATGATCATTATTGTGCATAAATACACACTTTACTTTGAATATTTGAGGCTGAGACTCGTACTTGTAAAAAATGCTTGTTCATGAAATCGCAATAATTAGCACTATTCTGTTTGACACATTCGTAGACTTTGAATGGTCTAATAATAGTTTGGATAATAATTCCACCCTATATCATTAAACTACCGTCTCCTTGCTGCATTCTTTTAACTACGGCATAAAATCCATTCTTTGGACCATCTATCAGATCTATTAAGAGACACATTTTTTGTCAATAAAAATTTAGTTAGAAAAATCAATTTTCATTTATTTCTTGGTCTAATTTTGATTCTTTAAAACATTTGCGTTGTTAAGATATACTTCTTAACATATTTGTAGATCCCAATTTGCCAAGGTTTTTCCACTTGACCCTCTGACGTCCAGTGACTGGTCAAAAACTGTTTTTCCGTAATCACTTTGTTTTGTTTAAGTTCCTAAAACATTCTTCTTTTGCTTCTGGGACTTAACATATATTTTCAACAGCCCTCTGTATCGATTGACAATCACAGCGAAGCCTCTGTGATATATATATAATGTGGACGTTCCCCACTCAATAATTTGTTATTTACTGATTTTTTTAACATTTCATAAACCTTTTCATGACCTAAGTTTCAACATATATTATGAAAAATATATTATGAAAAAAACAAGCAAGAAAAAGCATAATCGAACTTCACTAATATTAATTTAATCTGAATTAAATATTTAGAGTGCAGCTTTTATAATAAGTCCATCAATTAAAAAAAAATACTTTTAAAAATACTTTTAAATTTAACTTAATCTCTTTTTTTAACGTCTTCATTAATAGTTCAAAATTTGAGAAAATTTTCAAACAAAATTTGAGTTATTTGAAAGTGCAACACTGAGATACGAAGGCTAATTGGAATGGCCAAGGACACATTCCAAAAGCTGAGCAGAGTAATAAGTGACACGAAATTTTCGCTAGAAACAAAGAAGATCAGTAGTGGATTGTATGTGTTGTCTGTTCTTCAACTGAAATGGAGTTCTACAGAAAGAAGATGCCGATATCATGGATCGAGCATATGAGCCATGATGTGGTTTTAGAACGAATGGTAACGAAAAATAAATTTATACTGAGCATCAGGAACGACAGCTGAAGTTCTTGTGAGATGAAGGAAGGATTGGAAAATCTGATGCTCACAAGTCAGATAGCGGGAAGGAGAGACGGGGGAGCATCAGATAACATATTTGAAGTGCCTGAGCAGGTGGATAGCAGAGTGGGGTTTGGGTGGGTCACGTGAGAAAGCGTGCTAAGAACCGCCAGTGATAGGGAGACGGGGAAGGCCTTGATTCCCTACTTTCTGAAGGGTCATGGCACATACAAGAAGACGATATTATATATATAGTTGAGTGATGCTGTTAAGAATGTGGTTGATATAATATAACAATTCTTTTAAGTTCATGTTAAATATATTTTTCTCACTCAGCACCAGAAGTTTGCGTTTTACAGATAATTTCTAAATAGAGAACGTTTCATTGCAGCTATGTTGATTAGGTGTTGCGCTTTCTAGGCGTCTTAGCCTATAAAGGCGAAAGAAAGAAATCTGTATTTCTAGTCGTTTTGCTTAAATTGGGTATCAAAGTACATTTGCTTTATCCTGTTCCGTGTCTCTTCAAGACTGAGGTAACCATATACTTCTACTTGGCTCTGTCTCTTGTCGCTCTCAAAAATTTTCTTCTTAGTATATGTCCCAAACCCTGCTCCTCCATCCATTTGCTCAGGCCTATCAAGCTGCTTTACCCTGTCTCTCTTTCCTTCTATCCGTTCTGTGAATATTAAAATCTCCAGGCCCACCTTCCTAATTACATACCAGAAGAACCTCATGTCTCTTCCTTATGTTAAGTATGTGATTTCTCCGCGTTCCTATCCTCTCGAACAACTCATCTTTGTTCACGTAGTCAGTCCACGGTATCCTCAGCATGCTTCTTTAAAATCATATTTCTGCTGCCTTAAGCCTCTATTTTCTCCTAAGTAGTATGATTCCTATGCATTCACTTATGTGCAAATACTCTTTGGAAAGGTATTAATCCGTCCCTTCTCTCTAGTTTTGGGTTATATAGCACGACAGATTGGTTTCGATAGCCTTGACTGGCAACCAGTCTACCGTAGAATGTAATGGCAACTTACTGCAGGATAATCTTCTGGCAAATCAGTCATGTCTCTTTCGAGACATGCTCGACCAAGCGTATATCAATTATGGCAACTTAACTAACTGACTCACTATGAGTCCCAATTTAAGCGTACACATGCACACATTTCATTCTTTAGCTTTGAATATAGTTAAACTTACAAAGGTGAAACAATTAATCAAAACTACTTTCACAAAAAGTTTGCCATTTGTCAAATTTCGTAAAATTATTTCGTGATTTTATATTCTATTCTAAACTAACATGCAAGATCACACCTCTATACAGCGTATTTATAAATGGAACTTTGTCTGTGTGTATGTGTGTGTGTCTGTGTGTGTGTCCGTTACCTATAGTCTCCGAAAAGGCAGAACCGATTTTCGTGAAAATTTACACAGTTGTACTATAAGCGTCTGCGAGTGTTCTCAGCTAGGTTTTGTGTCGAGGCACTCCCAATAAATATCGGAAATCGATAATCGAAAAAATCGGGTTAAGGTAGGAGTGATCTGATTTTAATCAAATTTGATATACTCATAGACAAAGACATAAGAAACGATATACTGAAGTTTCACGGTTGCAGTTCTTACAATAATGGAGAAAATCGATAATATAAGGCAAGATGTTTGTATGTGTGTCTGTTTATCTGCCTGTATGTCTGTATTTTTTAAGCCCTTTTATTTTAGTTTTGCTTCGGGTTTGGCTCTAAGTAGGTATAATTGTAGTTCTTAGTCTCAGCCATGATAGCATTTACTCAGAGGTTTATTTAGCCTTCAAAATTCAGTTTACGACGAAAACATCTTATTTGATATCGATACTATGAAATCAAAATTTGACTTACATCCATTCATTTTTCTTTCAGTCTACGGTTTCGCTTTAACTGGAAACAACTATTGATTTTTAGTCTTTCGTGCCAACGTCTAAAGAGTTTGAGCTGCAGGACCATGGATTAGTTTTAAAGCTTTCATTACACTCGAGCAACGCCGGGCTATACTGCTAGTATTTTATATATATATATATATATATATATATATATATATATATGTGTGTGTGTGTGTGTGTGTGTGTGTGTGTGTGTGTGTGTGTGTGTTTTGGATATTTTGTGTAGATTTATATACTTACGTGAGCGTCTATATTTTTCAAACATTAATTCAATGCATTGATCCCTAGGATCAATTGTCCCATTTGTAAAGAATCCCTCTCAGTTAGCATTAAATCAAAGATTAATTTCTTTTATCATCAAAAGGTTCTACATTTTCCCAGAGCGAATCATGTTTGACCTCTCTTTGTGTCGGTAGGCCTTGTCGAAAAACGCGAGCTGATCTTCCTGACCTGTCTATACCAATTGCTGTCGGCGAGTGCCTAATCATCATCAGTTCTACTCATTCAAAATCTAAACTAACAGTTGTGAAACTTCGCTTTAGGAGGCCAAATCTGTGGAATTAAAACCTACGAGTTTCTTGATCAATGCAAGCAATTAAACTGTTAATATCAGTTGAAAACATTTAAATTTAATATACACTGTTAACATTTATAATGATTGAAAGATATTGTATATTTAGGTAATTTAACATTCCAGAAAATCAAGTTCAATGAATACAATGATATATTATAAGGAGTAAGACAATGAATAGTAGGCTTATGAAATGTAAGCTAATTAAGAATAAAACAATGAAAACTAATGCAATGAAACTAAGCCGAATGAATAATAAGCCAATCAAAGGTAATCAAGGCTAAGCCAATGATGAGAAAGCCAATGAAATGTGAACCAAAGAAGTGCAAAGTAATGTAGTGTAAGCCAATGATGTATAAGGCAATGAACTTTAAGCCAATGAATAGTAAGCCAATGAAAAGTAATGCAATAAAGAATAAGGCAATTAAGAGTAAAACAATGAAGAGTCAGTCAATGAAAAGAAAAGCACTGAATTGTAAACCAATGAATAGTAAGCCAATGAAAAGTAATGCAATGAAGAATATGGCAATTAAGAGTAAAACAATGAAGAGTCAGTCAATGAAAAGAAAAGCACTGAATTGTAAACCAATGAATAGTAAGCCAATGAAAAGTAATGCAATGAAGAATAAGGCAATTAAGAGTAAAACAATGAAGAGTCAGTCAATGAAAAGAAAAGCACTGAATTGTAAACCAATGAATAGTAAGCCAATGAAAAGTAATGCAATAAAGAATAAGGCAATTAAGAGTAAAACAATGAAGAGTCAGTCAATGAAAAGAAAAGCACTGAATTGTAAACCAATGAAGAGTAAGCCAAGTAAAACAATCCAATGAAAAGTAAGGTAATGAAAAGTAAAGAGAGGCAATGAAAAGTAACGCAATGACGAGTAATGATGTGTTTTAACACTAGATTCTAATTAATCATTCAACATATACAGTGAATGTGATGTACCATGTTTTTTATTAATTTTACAAAACAACGTAAGATGTGCCGATGACTTTGTGTTAATGTTATAGTCTTAAAAGATCGACATTTTCGAAAAGGTAGTAATAGAGATTAAGGAGAAATAAGTCATGTATTTTAATAATTGCATAGAAACAGACTGCAGCGAAAGGAACCGCATAAAATGTGACCTAACTTTTGGCTATTTCAAACAATTGCAGAAATATATTCACGAAACTTTATCTGGATAGTGTAACAACAGACGACTAGAATGCTAAAGAAATCTTTAGGCGCACAGGAAATACGGACTTTATCTTACAGAGTAATACATGAAAAAACATGGTTATCAAAAAAAAAAAATACAAACTTTATATACAGCTATACAATCACTAATCTCTGATAGAGAAACGAAATCTCGTCATAGAAAAAGAAGGTTCATGCGATTGATATGCGTTTCTACAGACGAATGCCAAAAATTACCAATAGACTAATATGTAATCAACGAGATAGTATAGAGATGAAAATGGAAAACGTATCTTAATACGTAATATTAGACGGATATAAATGACAATTTTAGAAAACAAAATAAGAAAATATTGCTTGGAAATTTTAACTCATATAACTACGATAAAATACAGCGTGGGTAATAGAAAATAATCAATTTAATGTGTCGATGGTAAAACAAGGTTAAAGGGGAATATAAATTGTCTAAAGTTACATAAACCAATAAATAACAGGTGGTCTTCGAGAGTAAAGATTACTTATGTCATTGACACATAAGTGAGGGAAGCCGGATATTCATAATAATATAGAAAAATATATAAGAAAAGAATAACATAAAATACGACTGAATAATTGATACTAAATAAAAAACATTATTTATCTGGTAGATTGTCCCATAAAATTCATTGAATTTTACACAACACGGTGGTTACGTTACTGAATATGAACTTCTTTCTGTCGCAGATATTTAAAAAGATTTAGCTAGTGTGGTAGGAGCTATAATATTGAAGTATTCACAGAAATCAAAAGCACTCGTACCAGGAAAATTAACATGTATGAAACTGATTATATATTTATATTTTCTAAACTAAGCACATTCTTGAATGCCGCCAGAAAAAAAATAGAGCATTTACTGAGAAAACAAATCAGACTAATAGAAAAATTGGTTTACTAACCATCACACGTCTATAAAAGCATATACTATATAAGCGGTGTTTCGCAAAATTTTGTAGTTGGTCGAAAAATAAGTCGATTGAACTTTTAATTACTTATTGGCTGTTGTAGCGTTAGTTCTCCATTTAGCAGTTTAAACTTTACGCATTTCGATATATTGATTTTAACATTTATTTGCATTATATATATTCGTGTCCACTCACACACACACACACACACATGTATATATATATATACACACAGTAAGAGGAACCTGCAGATATTGGAGGCCATGTACATCAAATCAAAACAACCAACACTCAATAAAATCAACTTTAAAACAGGAAATAACATATTACATTGCATTTGACTAGATGGTTTTGTTGTCATTTCGCGCTATCCCGCGGTGTGACGTCATAAAACCGCATCGCAAACTTAAGAACTGCGTTTATTATTTTTGGTAACTATTGCCGTTGCCAAGCGGAGTTTTATGTCAACACAAAATAAAATCGTCGGTGATGGTGGATTTTATAATATTTCAGTTTAAACTACCTCTCTGAAGATGGCTCATGTGAGCCGAAAGCTTAGAAGAAAACCAATAAATAATTATCCAAATGTTGGAGAATTTTTGTCTTTATTTTCAACTGAAATTAAAGCAAAAATACGACGTTTAGAACGGCTCATGATTAAACATAATAGACATTCATTGTCTCTTATATTTAATAGCATATGTCTAGAAAATTACTTGCTGCCTCGATATACTAAATATATATATATATATATATATATATATATATATATATATATATATATATATAAATGTAAACTTATCGCTATACTCGTTTCAAAAAACCTTCCACCTTCCAAGTACATACGCGGAAGGAAAAACTGGTAATAAAAAAGAAAGAGCTAACACTTGAACATCAGTCAACGTACGTAGCCCAAAGAAAAAAAACCGAAACGAGTAACCTAAAACAAAAAGCGCTCAATACACAAGTAGACCAAACAAATATTATATATATATATATATATATATATATATATATATATATATATATATATATATACTGTTAAATATATCAGACAATGAATGTCTGTTATGTTTACTCATGAGTCGTTCTAAACATGTTATATTGGCTTTAATTTCAGGTGGGAATGAAGAAAAAATTATTTAACATTTGGATATTTTTTTTTATTATGCTGGTTCAAAGCTTTCAGTTCACAAGCGTTATCTTCAGAGTGGTTACAGGGACGTTAGCATAAAGACATCCATCATGAAATGGATATTATCTTTAGTTGACATAAAACATTAATATGCGATGAGAACTGTCACCGAACAGCAGACGCAGCTCGCAAATTTGTAATGTGGTTCTATGACGTCACACCGCGTGAGAGACTGAAATGTTAACAGAACCATATGACTAAATGTAATATGTTGTTACTTGATTGAAATATGATTTTATTACGGGGGCATTGCTTTGATTTAATGTAGATGGCCTCCGATACCTAAAATTGCTTTTTACTATGTGCATGTGTGAGTATTATTGTTTTATCGACTAAAATCTATCCAATGTTATCTACATGACTATGTTCTTCTAATAAATATTGTTTAGTTGAACTATGATCCATTACGAGGCAGGTAAGTCTACGGGTGAGCGTGGTCGTAGTAAAACAAATATACTTAATGGGTTTATTATTAGTACCAGAGATACAATCTCTGAACGGTTATGTAAATTGATACACTACATTAATTTTCTATGAAGGATTTAGTTGTGTGGTTGTACGTTTAATAGAGACGTTCTTTGATGGTGGATGTCTTTATGTTAACTTCCGTGAGACATCTCTCAATATCACTAATGCAAGCAGAAAACTTAGAACCTGTTTAATGAAAAAATATACAAATATCGGACAATTTTTGTCTTTATTTTTAACTGAAATTAAAGCCAAAATATCATGTTTAAAACAGATCATAATTGAACATAATAGATACTTATTGTCTGTTATATTTAACAATATATGTTTAGAAAATTATCTGCTGCCTCGATACAATATATATATATATATATATATATATATATATATATATACATCAGTTAAATATCACATGGTTCAAAAACTGTTGAATATCCGATTTAGATATTGAAATAAGTTTTTTCTGATCAAAACTTCGAAGACATTGTCTTAACCAATGATGAAACCGAATGAATTTTGGGGGAAAGATTTTTTTTTCAGAGGTACGGTTTTGCCAATTTTAAGTCTTGTCTGAACTCGTCTTTCGAGTTATTTTTCTCTATGACTTCCTTTATTTTTCCCATAAATTTCTACTCTATGTATTCTTTTTAATTTTCGTTTTTGGTTTGTGTCTTATCTGGTATATCTCGAAGTTCCAGTTTCATTTGCATAGAATTACACAGTTTGTTGTTGATTTTTATATTTACTTTATAATTTATGTTCTCTTTAGTATTTGAGTTTTTAAAATTTATTAAAATTTTCTCGTATGAAAATATGGTTTTCTTCTTTTTATTTCATTTCTATTTTATTCTGATTCTATACTTCGTAGACTTCCTTGCTTCTTGCAGTTGGCCTATATCTCCATTTATTTCCGGTTAATATATTAGCGTGTTAGTTAAACTTTCTATGTTCAAACAGTTTTATTGGTTGCCGGTACAAATATCCAAAATAGTTATTTCTTATCAAAATTCAAATCGATTAATTTAATTGGTGGTGAAACCGCTTGAGATTTGCTTAGAAGAAATTGTCATTGGTATGGACTGCTAGTTTTAATTCTTTGCTGAATTTGTCATAGTTATCTCGACTTCATATATTAGTAACTTTTTCTTAATAATAATAGATAGATTCTCCCAAGGCCTGGTTCATATTTCTTCCTCACTTGAACAAGAGTAGCGGATCATACATTGTTTCTTGTTTAGGAAGGCTTTCTCGGTTAATTTCCTCTGCTCAGTCTTTAATAGTTCTGCTGTTATAATTTTTTATGATGTTTGTGGATGGTGACAACGTCTCTTCATAATGGAGACTGCAGGTTGGCAGTTCTCTGTTTGTTTACTTTTCTACAAGTAGTTAGGACCCCGAACTAATGCTTAGCGTCTGGAGAGGCTGCTCTCATCAACGATTACTGGGGTTCTTGCCGTGCCATCTCGCGCACGGATGGGTTTCCCAGGGAACACTTCTGGTGGGTACATCTAAGACCACTCTATGGTGAAATCTGCTGCAATTCTCTTTCTGTACGTTTCATTTGTCTACCGCTGCTGTTACTACCTTATTCTGCCCTTTACCAAAATAACTCACCATGACTATAAATAGTTAAAAATATAAAGTAAGCCAGCCCAACAAAAAAAGTCTAAAACCCGTCAATATTTATTCATTCCTAACTGTTGCGGAATGGAATCTTTTTACTTCAGTTTTTAATATCCAAACTCTCTGTGAAACTAATCTTAACACCGTTATCCCCTCCCGATTTTTCGATTCCTGTATACATTTAAGTAAAAAGGAGAGAATCTAATATCCACATTCATGGCCTGGCAATTTATGTCTGCTGGCTAGGTAACTCTCTCTTGACACTCTACTGCCCGCTATCTCTTCATTCTCTTTCACTCCTCTTTCTCTCATGACTATTTTCGTACTAGATAATATTCCTGATAATATAGGCAAGGCTATTTCCCTACACCCGTTTGCAATTATAATTGTATTCGGTGAATTAAATGCCAATCCTGACGAGTAGCTAAAACACACTGTCACTGATATTGCTAGCAATGACTCAATATCTTACTCAAGTGGTGTACTTTTCCAGACGTTTTTCCCGGTAACCTTGATGAACACGCTGCATTTCTACATCTTATTTTACATCTATCACTAACTCATGTCGTGCTATGCAGCTCTTTGCTGTTAGCAACTTTGATCACGTGGAATCTGTAAACATCTCTTTCAGAATATATTTCTGATCTCAACAAGCGGATTAAGACTTGTTTGGTGATTTCCTTCTTGACGTTCCTTGGAAGTAAGTTTTTCTTCTTTCTGAGAAAAAATGGATCTCTTGATATCCTCCTGTGTGCCTTCATTGCAGCAAAATTCCTAGTTGAATCATGTTCATTTCCTCGGTTCAAACTTCATGTTTGGCTGCTATTGCTCATAGAAATCACTTCTTTCATTTGTACCAGAGAGGCATGTTTGATTACATCAGACACCACTTTGTCTCTGCTTGTAATGAACGCAAGCGTGTCTTAAATGAAGCAAATTTAGATTAGATAGAAAATAACAGACACTTTGTATCACACTGTCATGAAAGATAATGATTTGTGTCATATTGAGAAATCAAATACGCATATAGAATAGCAAATACTTAAAAAAAAAGATCCCCATCGAAGTTTAAATTTACATGAAACCCATTCCAACTAAAGGGGCCTAAATGATCAAAATTTTTATGTTACTTAAAACCTTCACTGGTCCTCTAAACTTATGATATTTTTTTAGTTTCATTAGAGATTCATTTAGTGGTAGGTTCCCTGGCCTGCATCCCATAAGAGCCCATATATAAATACGGCGTTGAGTGCCATAGGTCATTCTAAATATATCCAAAATTATTTGGTTGATTTCACCATAATTCAGCATGCTTCATTAATTGAATTCTTTCATTGCCGATCAGCGGATACCATGAACGAATGAATTAATCTTTTTTTCTAAGTGTACGGTCATTATTCATTCATATTTTCAGTATAAATGTCAAGCTGGCAAGTAAAGCATTCATGAGGTTACTATTGATTACGATTCATGACTTAACGTCATTGCCAACTTGCAAATAAAGCTAGAACAATCTAACAGAATGCGATATCTGCATGAATACTTGTTAAAAGAAAAAGAAGGAAAAATGGCGACAGCTTCATACAAAGAATGCACAACTCTATTGTGTGTAGAAGACTTCCAGGCTACTGTTAATAATGCAGTTAAAATACTTCTTAAATACTGAATAAATACCTGTTAAATATACTTCAAGAATATTGTTAAAATACTTTTAGAAGTACAAATCTGTTAACAATTGCTATTTAATAAATAGCTATTTTAACAGATTTTACAAACCTGTTAAAATAGCGTTTAAGAATACTATTGAAATACTCCGAAATTGCTGACGAAAACTATCGAGTATGCTGCTAGAATAGTATTTAAAATATTTCCAATGTACTTATAAAAAAACTATTAAATATGCTTCCATAACACTGGTATATTACGGTAAAATATCCTTCCAGAATATTTTCGGTTAAATTCAGTAAAATTTCTTTGAGTAAGTTCTTGCTCTCGCTCTCTCTCTCTCTCTCTCTCTCTCTCTCTCTCTCTCTCTCTCTCTCTCTCTCTCTTTATATATATATATATATATATATTTTAATCGTATCACCCCGAGCAAGGAGGTAACGCCACTGAAGTGCAGGGGGCTACGTAATAATGAAAATATTTGAAAAAAGAAAGCCGGAAACCACATCCTAAACAGGGAACAAGGGATGAGCCTCTTAACCTGTTCAATAGACGTGGATAGAGTGTGAACCGGGCGATGTGTGTGTGTGTGTGTGTGTGTGTGTGTGTGTGTGTGTGTGTGTGTGTGTGTGTGTGAGGTGATAATATTACTGCATCGAACTGGCGCTATAGAATATAAGAAAAAAGTATTAAAAATGGGGTGTTACGTAGCAACACATCCATAATAGTATCGTGGTGGAAGATCGCATTTACGAAAATGAATAGTCGATCAAATTAGAGTAAATGTTTCGTCGTATCGTCTGATCGTTTAGCCGACGGACAGAATAAAATTATTTTGGCATTTAACCCGGACCTGGCAGTGACATTTTACTGAAATTAACCAATTCACAAGCCTCAACAACAGTTAGTCAAGTCCAGAATGTCATTTATGTCACAAAATGAAATCTTCTATGAGGCGTTGCTTATCTAGTAAAGGCATTATTTCATTAGACACGTTCCGCGAATTTAAAACGAAAGGCGTGAAAGTCATCTTTCGCCTCCAGCAGGCAACAACAGACTGTCTTATTTTTGTGTATGTCACAATACAAAGTGCTATCAATAATGATTTTCAATAATAGGCCGCCATGCCTTTCTACTGGAGAGGATAAAACTCTCGCAACACACACAAAAAATTGTTATCACCTTTTAAACTTGCTAAAAAATGTTTTAATGAATTTCTACACCTGTGATATCTGGCGAATGTTTATAGTGGTAGATATTTTGTAGAAATACTACTGCACTGTCTGCACTATCTGTCATGTAGATTTTTTAAATATTTTACTACTACCATAAAGTAAAGAAATATAGCCACTAAGACGCAGGTGGTGCCCGAGGATGAAGCACAATAAGATGAGGGACCCTACTACGCAATGTAGTTGGGCACGGTAACCAACGGAATTACATTATCAATTGAACTTATATATCTCAATCTGTGATTCACTTTCGACAACCCCTCAGGTGGTTGCTGCACTATCTGTTCAAAGTTTGACGCATAATATTTTTTATGCGCCTTCACGGATGGCTATAATAGCTCATCGAGGTTGAGCACGCAACTATAGGGGGCCAAGCGTAGAATAATGACCCATTGAAGATAGGCAGCACCACCACTGTACTGTGATTATAATCACAATAATATTGTTAACGTTGTTATTAGTATGTAATATAGATTCAAAATTCTACGTCAACAAAATTATAAATAAATAAAGTTAATTTAATCATGCAATTGGGTGGAAGATATTTTACTGGTTAGAAGATTAATTTGAGTGGTCGGAAGGTCAATTTGGGTAGATGATTAATTTGAGTAGTCGGAAGATTCATTTGATAGGGAAAACAACTAGGTCAAGTGCGGTAACAATATCCTATAGACGGTAAATGATATACTAACATAGTACATAGGTACCTACGTCCATTTTTCGATACCTAAATTTTAATTTTAATTTTAAAAATAAATAAATAACCTTCAAGCTTTAAAATTAGATTTAATTGAAAGCCAGAAGATTAAATTTTAATTCCCGAAAGAAAAATACACTCGTATTTTTTAAACCAAAATTACAAAATTACAACCTACATTTACTATTGTATAATTATTAGCAAAATCGCCTATTAATTCCAAATGTATCCGTTACGATTGTCAAGATTGCAGAATAAAACTAACTAATACGATACTATAAAGACTATACTATACTAGGATGTGCTTTGTGGTACAGTCGATATCGTCTCGGAACGAGAAATAGGAGAGTCGAGTTCGAATTTCAGTTGAATTCCTTGTAATCACTTACGCGCAAATACCCTTATTGATTCATCTATTCCCTCCAGCTATGGGTTAAGCAAAAGAACACATTGGATTCTATATCTATAAGTAACCATTCTACCGCAAAAAGTAATGGCAATTTACTGCGGGAAAATCTTCTGTCCTGTCTATCATGTCTCATTCGAGACATGATCATTCAGTGGCACTTAACTGAGTGAATACGATATCTTCGAGGGCGCAAGCGTTTCTCTTTCCATTTCCCTACTGATCATTTCATCATTAATGAAATAACCGAACCTGGGTAACTAGAATAAATAATTTCTTTAAAAATATATTAAGCTTTACTTCAGGAACAATCTTAATTCTAAAAAAAAAACATGCTTTTTAATTCGTTGGCAGAAATATAAGCAGCAAAATCTTTGCTCATCGGAGAGAGTTTTGAGAGTGAAACAGAGAGACTGCATTAAACAGTAAGGTGAATATACAAAGCAAATGCAATAAGGTCACTTCTTGACATAGTTTAAAAGATCGGTCGAATACTGAAAAAGAAGTTAGCAAAGAAATAAAGACAAAATCGATGAGAGTGCGAAGCAGTGTTTTTCAGCACCGGCAGCTGGTGACGTTGTTCGAGGAAATTATACCGCTGAACTAGCTGCGCCTTTTAATTCTTTCATGTCGCATGGACGGAGAATCTGTATCCATTGAAAACTACATCATCGCCGATTCCCAAGAACTTGTTATGCGGAAATATGTTCGCTTCTTCCGGTCAAACGATGGTCCGATATTGTCTTTGACATATCGCCCTTGAAACATATAGCTATCGATTTCTAGTAACATTAAAAAAACAAAAAACGATAGCAGAACGACTGATGCCATTACACTCTCGAAGAACTTTTGTATAGTAAGTATAGGGCGTTTATTTTTCATCACTGCCATTTTTTTCTTATATTTGAGATTTTTCTCCAGAGTTAGACCATCAACTAAAAACGGAAAAAATAATGTAAAACTAGGGGTAAGTATCAGGCGTTGCACGGGATGAGAAAAGTAAGAATTCCCATTTTAATACGACCAATACCTGCAGATATTAAATACGGGTGTTAAGTCTTGTATTTTTAAAAAGAGTTGTTCTCCATGTAGAAGTTACAGCGTTGAAGTTATCTTTAACAAAAAATTACTTGAAAATAAGAAATTAAACCAAAAGTTAAACTGAGGGCAACGCGCAAATTCTTTTTCTTTGTTGTTTAGAATAGTAAATTTGCAAGGATTGTGTAAGTTTTGGAACAAATCAGATGAAAAATATGGAGGTTTAAGTTAATAGAAATCAGTGAGGATATACACATTAATACACACATAAACACTGACACACATCTTCACTTTTTTATGGTTGAAATTCATAATAGTTTGATTTATTTATTAATTTTCTACAATTATCAACCATCAACGCAACTTATTGATACCATGAAAATAATTTTGAATTGTGAGAATGTTTTGTTAGCAATAATATTGATTTAATGATATGTCTTACTAATAAGTCCGTAGCTGGAGATAAAAAGACGGATTCTTACTTGTCTTAATGTTATGTGAACGTAAGTTAATATAATGAACTAAACAGAAATATACATTCACGTATTCAAGTAACAATTCCTAGCCCTTATCCCTTATACCACCCGCAATTCCAAGCTTATATCATTTATTATTCCAAGCAGTCAACCATCTAATTTCTGACTAGTTTCGACATTTTTTAAGTTCGGTGATCATACGAGAACCAATATTTCAATGTGATGCGGCCATAACTCCTATGTTTCATAATCTCTCTTATCAAACGGGAATTACGAAACATTCTTGGGAAAGATATTGTATTAGTTTCCCGTTATATTCTATACAGTTAAGAACCCAGAATATTTCTATTTCTTAGATGGATTATCACCAAGCGTTCTTCATTTTCTATAGACCGTCTCTCTTTACAACGTAGACAATGATGGCTCTCCACAATTTACTGCCCTTTGTTAATCTTAGTAAATGTTGTCTTGTAGTACCTCCCCAAATCGCTGTTCTGGCAATTATATACACAACATCATTAGGTAGGCTATGCGCTAATTTACTCTGTCCTCCTTGAAGAGGACCTACGGTAGGTGGGTGTCAAACTTTATAAGCCTTCCCTCTCAGTTAGGGATCTAAAATATCAAGTGTGTCTGAAGATAAATATAAATATATTTTTATTTTCATTTTTTTACTCAGACAACGTCGTGGCTCAAATATTAAATACATTATATATTTAACATTCTTTTGTAAAACCCTATTTCTTTTGCCTAAGTTTTTGTCAGTGCACAAATCTCCTTTGCTTTTTAAAGCATAGCTGGTAGAAGAGGAGATGGTTTCGTGTCTTTCCTAGGGGCATATTCTCAAAAGTGAAATTTGTGCAGTTTATGGAGGAGTTAATTCAACGTTTCTAAAAAATGATTTGCAACAATTCATGCTGAAGATTATCACCCCACGTATGAGATGTGGAATAGATAAATCAATCATTGGTAAGTATTTATATTGTTTCGAATGGTTTAGGTGAATATCATAATTCAAGTTGTCTCTGGATTACTTTGTATTGTGAGGGTTTCTGCAATACTGTGCATATTTAAGTTCCACACATGCATTTCTGACCTGGTAAATCAAACATTTTATCACTAGTAATACACTAACACGAAAGAGATCACCATTTACTCCTAAAACACATTTACATGGACAGAAATCGTGTTTACGCATGGCGTACGAAAGAGAATCTTTGATAAAGGTTTTTTCACGTGTAATTACATACATCCATCCATCTGTACATTGTTTCATTCGCAAGGATTAACAGTGTAAACCTCCGAAAGCAAAGTAGTTACAAGGCTATGGAATTAACCACCAATCCCATTGATGTAAATATAACTGACGTTTGGAATAAGACAGTTAAATCCACTTGTTTCTAAGCTGGAATGGTTCGAATAGAGATGCGAAGAAAGGCGTTGGGATTAAGGTTGAAATTTATGGCCGGAAATGGGTTGGATTTGTCCCAGAATCCCTCGTGCAGTCTCCGCTACCTGCTAATATCCAATTCTTAAGTGCGTGATTCTCTGTTTTGATACTGCAAATGAAGACCGCTAGAGGATCGTCCAGCATTTTTGAAATGCTATTTTGTATTATTCCGTTTTCTTTTTACTTTAGTTTGTGAGATCATTGCTTTTGAATTTGAGTAAATATAAAGGGTTAATTGGTGCGTGATGAAGTCTCCAGCAAAGTCATTGTGTTTACGTCTCTGTTAATCAGTATGATCAGCAATGTATGTCTTTAATAAAGCCTTTCTTTAACTCAGTGTGTAGCCAGCTACTAAAAATATTTCCTTCGTCTTTATCAGAGCGGATGCAGCTAATTACAGCCACGACAGATCAGTGGATCTATCTATCTATCTATCTATCTATCTATCTATCTATCTATCTATCTATCTATCATTTACTCTACATAGATAGTATAAAACTAAAAATACTTCTGCCCTGTCTGTATTTGACGATCTTTCAGTTGAAGCCATTATCTATCTATCTATCTATCTATCTATCTATCTATCTATCTATCTATCTATCTATCTATATCTCTTCATAGATAGAGTGTATAAAACCAAAAATCAATTCTGCACTATTTGTATTTGACGATCGTTTCGTCGAATCTATCTATCTATCTATCTATCTATCTATCTATCTATCTATCTATCTATCTATCTATCTCAGACGCTGTATTTGAACAATAAATTTATAACCACCTATTAGCTATATATCTAGACAGGGCAATCCTTTGGTAATGTTTTTATTTATTCCATGAATACAACAACAGATACACATAGCTCAAGGACACCGTAGTGAAGCAAGTTTCGAGTCCTGAAACACCATTTACCAGTTATCTTAGCAAGCAATAGCCAAGGTCTTTTATTTAACAGCTTAAGAGTTACTGCTGATTGGCAGGAACTTGGCATGGCGCACGTATCATTCTTGTCACTACTAAAACACATTATTCTTTGCCTAATGGTAATCACGAGCAGGTATAAAATATTTCGATAATACTCCAACACATTTCTCATTGGTATGTACTTTATTTCTAACGCCATTTACATAATAAGTCACGATGCATTATATTCATATTTTAATTTTTACCTGACTGTTTTCAATTTAACAGATATATTATAAATTGCAAATCACATTTATTCATATATTTCGGTCTCTCTCTCTCTCTCTCTCTCTCTCTCTCTCTCTCTCTCCATATATAGCGGTGGTTCATGTCGACAAGTTAGGCCATTTTTTGATTTATTGACACATTCGTAAACAAAAGTTAATTCACGGTTTTAAAAGTTCTTGCAAAAATTTTTGGAAAATTTTCAAGTTTAAGTTAAATTAATTTGATTTGAAAGAAATATTTCTTGCTTGGGGCATTAAATTTTGAATAAAAATATTTCTTCATCACAAAGGTCTGAATTGTTGAATTTTTAAGTAGGTGATGACATCCATTTTTACCAATCAATCTGAACGTATGGTGACCAAAATTGACAAAAATCAGTTTAGCATTTCTTAAGGGGAACAACTCTTAAAGCATGTGACCTTTTAATGATAAGTCTCTCGTAATTTTACATAGCAAATGAAACTGTTAGTTAGAAATTGTTTATGAATCTTAATTCCATGTGATTTGTAATAAGCTCATGTATTTCTTATTTGTAAATAAAATCTGTTTTTAATGAATTAATAACCAAAGAAAAGAAAGTTAAAAAGATGTTTAAATCTTTCATTCGTAAAGAAAAAAATAAAAACAATTCTTATAAAAATTCATTACTCATAGAAAAGAATTACATTATTTATTAAATCAAATAAATCTTTATCTATATGATTTGCATTCTCTGCATTTAACTAATAAATAAAATATAGGTGTAGATAATGTATTTCTTGAGGTTCTTTGCAATTAATTGAATTGGGGATAACAGATGAAACAAATATTTTTACCAAATTTTTCTAAACATAATAATTGCATAAATACTTTCATCCACTTGTAAATAAGTCCTAAAAGTTTCATTAAATCAGAAAATTACTTGGATTTGCAAGAATTTTCAAATTAAATTGTTTTTAGAAAGGATTAAGAAAGAAGGTCTCAGATATCTGAAGGTTCTTATTACTGTGTGTATGTGTTAGTATTATTGTGTATACTAAATATACTGAGATTAACAACCACGCTTTCATGTAGATTTATCTGACACCTTTCTGATCATAGTTCAATTGAGCAACATTTCTTACACACATTAAAACGAATCTTCAAATATTGGAGGCCATCTAGATTAAATCAAAGCAACCCAGACTAGATAACATTGAATTTCAATCTAGTTACAACATATTACATTGCATTTATTCACATAGTTCTGCTGTTAACATTTCGGTCTCTCACGTGATGTGTCGTCATAAAACCGCATTACAAATTTACGAGCAGTATATGCTATTCAGTAACTATTGTATCGCATAGCAGTGTTTTGCCAACAAAAGTTAATATCATCTTTGATGGTACATGTCTTTATGTTAACATGCCTGTAACCACTCTGAAGATGGCTCATGCAAGCGGAAATCTTAGAATAAGCGTAATAAAAATATTCAAACGTTGGTTAAGTCTTGTCTTTATTTTCACCTGAAATTAAAGCCAAAATACGATGTTTAAAATTAGAACGGCTCATGATTAAACATAATACTCTTTCATTGTCTTTTATGTTTAGAAAATTATCTGCATCCTCGATATACTATATATATATATATATATATATATATATATATATATATACGGAGTCATTTGCCATCAAATTGACAATAATCCCATCAGACAACTCTTCAGTAAACGCCATAATATTCATAATGACATTAGACAGTTAATTAAAAACAGTGCCAAAATACTAGTAAAATAAATTGTTAAACGAAATATATCACACCTAAAGCAATACTCATAAAACAAAATCATCAATTAATAACTAATTAAAAAAAGTAAAAACATGAAGGATCATGTGTTCAAATGTGTATATATATATATATATATATAAATCATCACCCATTTTTGACGTTGTAAAAATGTTTGGTTACGTCATAACACTAAAACTCTCCATTTTCTATTCCTACCCTGATAAATACTTTAAAATGTCGTAATCGTAGATAACATTAACTATATTTTTATTCCGAAATGAACCTCCGAAAATTTAAAACAGAATTTCTTTCCTGTATGTGAACGATCATTTGTAATTTGGAAAAGTTAATCAGTAAATACATGTGTCTAAAAAATAATAATAATATTTGCCTGAAACATAATTTATTTCCTAAATACCCAGAATATATATAGGCATGTGTCGGGGTGCGTATGTGCACAATTTCTTTCTTTCTCTTTTTTCCTTCCCTATCTATCTATCTATCTATCTATCTATCTATATATATATATATATATATATATATATAGGGAAGGACAGTCACACACACTTGTCAAAAATTTAAAGAATGATTTAGAAAACCTCCAATCAAACAAAAAAATCAAAGACATTTTCGATAAACCACCCATAAATGCAATGAAACAACGCCCAACCTATTAACTGTCCTCACTTCTAACAATTATCTAAAAGACACAAACCTATCAGGGAATTTAAAATGTCAGAAACCCAGGTGCCTAATTTGTAAACATTTGGTAAACGACACAATATTCTCTGTACCCAACACCAAAATCAAATTGCACCTACCACGCCTCACTTGTGACAGCGAAAACATCACATACTTCCTCTTCTGTTCAATATGCCCCAATAGTGGATATATTGGTGAATCCGGTCATAGCTTTAGATTTCGCTTAAAAAATCACATACTTAATATACGCCAAAATAATCAATATTCCCCAGTAGGAGTACATTTCAATCAACCGGGTCACACTTTAAAAAATTGCAAATGTTTACTAATAGACTCCAATTTTAGTTCTACATACACACGTAGAAAGAAAGAAAAATACTGGATTTTAAAATTAAATACACACAAGCTAGTCTTAAATAGGGACTTAGGTGCTTTGAATCTTTACAAATACTTCAATAACTAAACTTTTATAGATACATTCAAAAAGTTTTTTATCTAAAAGAAAATGACAAGTATTATCAAAGATAGGTTTACGTTTACAACCATATTTTTAAAAATATCTGTCGCTTTCAACGTCACTTGATGTAAAAACAAAAGCTCTCTCCACAAACGCGTCACGTGATGTAAACAAACGCGTCAGGTGATATAAACAGACTCTTCACAGACACTCTCGCGAAATCTCGCGAAATATGTTACTAATTCAAATTTTTAAATCATTTGTTTCTGATGAAGGACCAATGGCGGTCTGAAATATAAAATATAATAGTAAAAATAAACAAATACTGTACAAAAAACACATTTTTAAACTCAAACGTTTTAATATTCTTTCCTATACATATTAAGACAGTATACGTGGACCATCACTATGATATATATATATATATATATATATATATATAGAGAGAGAGAGAGAGAGAGAGAGTGAGAAAGAGTTTTGGCTTCAGCGGTCATACAATACACTGCAAAGAGATTTATGTTAATTTACATTTGCACAGAAATTTATCCGGTCACACAAAGGCACATGGCTACACATGCATATATATCTATATGTATGCATTGTGTGTGTTATATATATTGTGCATTCGAAGATCGAATATCGTTACTAATTATTCGTTCAAATTCAATACCTGACAAAATGGCTTGCATTGGCAAATGGCAGAAAGGTAATTAAATTTTGACGTTATAACTTCCCTGCCGGTCCAAATTCATAGATTCCGACGCAGATCATCGATTCACTCTGAAGTTTTTGGAAAAGGGACAGCTTCCTCACATTTGACCTGTTTTGGATTATCGTCACATGCCTGAAGACCGAATGAATGGTTGTCAGCAAAACGTGCAGCCAAGACACATGAATATGACTGTCAAACTGGAGACACAAAAACCAAGTAAGAATAAATATTCAAATAACGCGGAAGTGTTTTAACAGAAGACGGACAATGCCACACCGAAATCTGAAGGCGGATTTCGATAGAAAAAGTTGCCTTCCAAAAACTAAGCTGTATAATAAGAAACAGGAAAATCAACAGATTTCAAAGAGGAACAGGATTTAGAAGTAAAAAAGTATCCCGACAGATTTCATTATTGTTTTATTTAATCATTTCACTCCAAGTATGATGGGACCGACCCTAGTGTGCAGGGCTTACACTTAGAAAAACAATATTGGGTACAAAGGTTATTGAAGTTGCATTTTAAGAACAAAATTATAAAAAGCATAGTAAATATTTAAAAGTGGACGTATAATATTACACCGAAATTGAAGGCGGATTTCGACAGCGAAATATACCTTCCAAAAACTAAACAATACATTAGGAACATGAAAATTTTTATAGAAATAAAAAGACAATACTGAACTGTGATGGAATATAGGTAAACTTATATGGCATTGAATGCTGGACAATCTTATCACAAATTTGATTTTAGGCAAA
Source organism: Ascarosepion bandense (assembly GCA_037127315.1). Taxonomy (NCBI): domain Eukaryota; kingdom Metazoa; phylum Mollusca; class Cephalopoda; order Sepiida; family Sepiidae; genus Ascarosepion; species Ascarosepion bandense. Next base: position 139,195 of record JBBBDQ010001515.1, on the reverse strand, counting down.
AGAAATGCTTCAACGGAAAAATATCATGAACTGTACTTGTGAAAAAAATAAAAAAAATCTAACAGGATACTTAGCCACATAAGGGGACAATTGTAATTTCTATTTTGTATAATAAAGAAAGAGTGCCTAGGAAATTCGTCACCAACAAGGTCTACTGAAGATAATAGGGATCAAGGTAACCAGCGGATAACTTACCTATCGAGCTTGTGCAAATGTTTAGCATTAAACAACTGTAAAATGATAGCAAGAAGTCTATATTTATAAAGATATACAACGGATAAGAAATAGTGGAGAGAGTTGATCGCACTCTTTCTGAAACAAAACGGTATGTAGAAGAAGAGGAACAGGATATTGGAGTAAAAAAAGTATCCCATCAGTTTTCATTATTTTTTTTTTTATATAATCACTTCATCCCAAGTAAGGTGGGACCGACCCGAGCGTGCAGGGGGTTACACTGAGAAAAACAATACTGGGTACAGAAGTTATTGAAGTTGCATTTAAATTTTTGTATCTATTAGGGAAACATGTTAACTTAAAGGAATTCCACAGGAAGGAAGTACATGAAAAGAAACTGTTCGAGTAGAATTAGCGGTATTTCAATGATAAAAAGGTGGGACCTAAGTTGCAATCTAGGAGCACGCTTAAATTCACTTTTAAGGGGAAAAAAGCTCGACAAAGATGTTGCCATGAAAATAGTTGTAGAAAATAAAAAGGAAATAACATTATCTTAAGAAACAACAATTTATATGAATGCATTCCAAAGGTTTTCTTTGTAATGGGACCTTAAAATTCGTGCTTCTTTTTTTATGTGTCGTGTCCTTATGTCATCATAGCTTTCTACAATGCCCTATCCTTTGTAGCTCTTAGTTATGTTTTATGTTCTTTATTTCTAATTCTCTCTCTGTTCTGGCAATAGTTTTATCTATTAAGACCTTAAAAATTTTCCTCTGTTTTCCAACATATGGGGTTCCCAGGAGTGCTTGCATGTACTTTTAGATGGTAATGCATCTATAAGTAGTATAAGCAAGTTTGAAATTCAGTGAAGGTCATTTCACCAAAGTGTAAGCAACTTTGTTTTTCCCAGCGTTAAACATGTCGGATTTCATGCCAAATAATATTTTTGGATAATTTTACTCCATTATTTTATTCCAAAGAAATCTGCAGCTGAACCACACATAATTCTTTTTGAGACTTACAACGAACATTCTCTGTCGGAAACAACATGCAGAGATTGGTTTAAACGCTTCAAAAATAATGATTTTGATGTTAAAGATAAAGCACGCTCTGGCGCACCGAAAAGCTTTTAAAACGAAGAAATGGAAATATTACTTCATGCAGACTTATATCAGACGCAAGGTGAACTTGAAGAATCATTAGGGATTGATTACACAACTGTTTTGAAATGTTTAAAAGCATTAGGATTGATACAAAAGTAAGAATATTGAGTGCCGAGAGACGTCGAACGACGTCTTATCACATTTGAGCAGTTGCATGAACGGCAGAAAAGGAAATAATTTTTGCATCGTATCATCACCGGTGATGAAATGCGGATACACTACTATGATTCTAAGCGTAGAATATCGTGGGGTAAAGCTTCAAAATCGGCGGCAAAGCCGTATATCCATGGCTCGAAGATTCTGCTTTACATTTAGTGGGATCATCTGGGTGGAGTTTAATAAAAGCTGCTCAAACAGACCAAAAATCCACACCAGACACCAACTGATGCGTTTTAGCTGATCATTGAAGAAAACGGTTGCTATACGAGCAGAGACACAACAACGGGATTTGAAATATGACAACTCTAGGCTACATGTTTCAAAAGGGGTAAAAACCTACTTGGCAACGCTTAAATGGAAAGTTCTACCCCACTCGCAATATTCAGTTGATATTGCTTCATCCAGTTATCACTTGTTACGATCAATGGAAGGTGGCCAGGCTGAGCAATACTTTTTTTCTTTTGAAGATGCCAAATAGTCGTTTGACTTGTGGTTAATCTTGAAAGACGTGTCGTTTTACCAATATGGAATTGAAATGCCGCCATAAATATGGTGAAAACAATGGTTAGCGATGGACAATTCTTTCAGTAACATATTTCTTATACATTTTATGAAAAAAGAATTTCAGCAAGAATTCATTCAAATTCTCCAAGACTTCTTTCTTCATAATGACTCACAAATATTTATTGTGAGATATTTTGTTTATTTAAGATGATTACAATGATTTTACTATGCGTTTTCTGTTTTTGTGTTTATCAAACACGGTAGCAGTGTGTATTTTGCTGTTAAAAGAAAATCCATTAATTGCATTAGTTCATATAACTTAACACTTGATCCACAAACATATTAGTTTTCAGACAGTTATATTTTAAATGTTTAAAGATAGCCAATGAGTTTGCTTCAAGTATGTATACTTTGTAGATTCAGAAAAAAAATATTCCCTGCTCTTCGAAATCTGTGGGGTTCGTAACAATTCTCTTGTGGAGATTATAAATGAACATCGTCTTTTCATAGAGTAATACAAACAAAAGTATGGAAATTACTAGGTACTAAGATAAGAAAGCTATCTAAATTCACCTGTTAAAAAGACATGTTAAATTTGGAATTATTGTATTTGAAGGGTCTTCTTAATTGAAAAATTAAAATAAAATTTTATCAGTAACGATCATGTTCGTTGTTGTCGACTTATTTTGGTAATGTACTCGCACTCTCATTTTCCAATATAAGCGCTTTCGTATGTTATAAAAAATAAAACGAAAAGATATCCAGTTAATAAAATCATCTTTTCCAGTGTCTGTAGAGACAAATTATTTTGATTTATTCCCTTACTGAAATGGATATCTGCTTACTTATTCAGTATTTCGAGTGAACGTCTTAATTGCTTAAGATATATTTTAAGTTATTGTTCAAACATAATTTAATCATGTCTAACAACTGAACGAATATTAATGGATTTAAATGTTTATTTTCATAACTTTTTCAAGCACAAATATTTAAGTAATCTCTCCAGGCACATTTTCTTCATTTCTGTCAAAAGTAATTTCGAATTTGATACTTAAACAGAATTATTGGTGCAATTATTAGAACACAGAAGAGCATAGCCACGAATTAAAGTGCAGTGAATGTGCATGCACACGCGTGCGTGCACACACACCATTATATATATATATATATATATATATATATATCCGCAGACAGATCTGTTTCGCCGTATCACAGCTCATCAGTACGGTTAGACTCCGATTGTTTTTTTTTACCCAGGATTGAAACCCGACCTAAATGGCGACAGTCGGCGACTCTCTCTCTCTATAAATATAATTGTATATTTTAGTAAAAGTCACAGTAATGTACATGTCTCAATAAAGACGAATTAAAGTATGCCCAGAAAAGAAAACACTTGCACGAACACAAGGAAAATTCTAAAAAAATAATTAAACTACAGTACCTTGTCAGTTGATATTAATTTTGTCATTAGGAACGTTCACTGAACTACGACATTAGAAAATATTTGAAAACATTTATGATTAGCAGGTTTTTGTGTAAAAATGAATATGATTGATCACGTGGTCAGAATCAACCAATCAGCTTGTAATTTAAATTAATAAATTAATATCATTCTCAGACACTTTTTTGCACGAAACTGTAAACCTGGTAAAGTTATTCTAAATATATATTCTATTTGGCAAGTGGAGGACCACAACAAGAAAAGAGTTTTATAGGGATATCTAGAGGAATTTGGAAGTGGAGAATTTACAACCACAGACAATCTTTTTCCAACGCCTCCTTGAAACATCCAACTACCCTATCTAAGCAATACTGAAATATCAAAGACGGTAGATTTACCCCACTGCTCAGATGGAGGATTGTGAAATACGCCAATACTCTCAACAATGGATAGGTGAAATTTATGCCTGAATGAAAAATTGATGATTATTAAATATTATAATCCTAAGGAATTACTTACCCAGCGGAACGAATTAATATTTAAATGCAGGCACAAAAATAGATTTAAAATTGTATAGATAAATCCTGATTGTGATTTGAATTAGTGTAAATTATATTAATTTACATTAATTTTATTTTAAAAAGTGCTTATTTTGAAAAATTCTGGAATGTGCTGTTAATATCATTTTACAGCAAAGGTTGTTTTGAAGTTTTTAATTTTAATTTTAATTTTTGGATTTTTTTGTCTTTTTTATTTATATTGTTATAATTATCATATTTATAGGTATTTTTGTAATTTCCTTTGTCTTTTTGTGATAGAATGATTATTATCATTATTATTAGTTATGTTATTATTATTTGTATTATAAGTATCATTACGTCTGGGATAAATTTTTGTTTGATACATAAATGTATATGTAAATGCATATGTATGTAAATATATACATATGTATATGTGTATGTATGTATCTATATATATATATTTGTTATCTGTTTATTGTTTTATTTGTTAATATTATTATTTTATAATTATTATTATTATTATTATTATTATCTATTATTAGTTTTCCTAGTATTTCAGAAAATTTTTAAGATTGTATTTTAATAAATTATAATTTTTATTGGGAGTTATTATTTTAACTATCGTTAGAATAAATTACTAATAGTGGTTATAATGTAATTTATGCTAGGATATATTATTTATTTTTCACCATAAATATTCCCTATAATCTGTATATTTTAATTTAAGAATAAAAATCCCTTGTCACGTTTCTAAAAATGAATTTAATAACGTCGGTTCCGATCTAGCGGTTTTTTACTTTTTTAATTATTTTAATATCCGTTCTATCGTGATTTTTCCTTTATTCTTTCGTACTTTTTGTGTATTTCCCACTTTTGTAAGGTTTATCAAATTTTTCCTGTTTCTATAGTTATATTTATATTTTTTAATTTTAGTATTTTTCATTATTTTAACAACTTTTTTTAAAATTAGCATTAATTCGTAAAATAATAGTAAGAATAGTTATTTTTTCAAATTGCATCAAAATTATGATGTACAATTTTTTGTACAGTAAATATATCCCAGTATATTTGAAATGAAATTTCATAGTTAAATTTTTTCCACGTTTTTTTAAGAGAACAGTTAGGAGGTTTGAGACGCTGTTACAAGAAATGGTGTCAACATTTATTTCTCGTGATTCTGTATTTCCTTTTATTGTATCTCTTTGTCCCTTCTTTTTCTCTTCTTGATTCCATTTAGTTTTTTCTGTTTTCTCTTTTTTTATTTCTTCTTTTCTCTTTTTTCTTTTTTTCTCTTTTTTCCTTTTCTTTTTCCCCTGTTATCTCTGGCTTTTTTTTTCTTTTCTTTACATTAATCAATCGTCTATCATTTTTATCCTTGCTTTCCTCTTTCTTTGGGATTCCTTTTTGAATGAGCGAGAAATTTTCGTAAATAACCGTTACAAATGTATATACTAATATTGATATGTGAGCGTCTATGTAAAATTAAATAAAAGCAAAGACATATTTGGGGGGATATTTTGAGGACCAACTGTTGTACCATTTGGGTCTGACGAGCCGCGATAATAACATCACGACGCGGTGAAATATGTATTACCCCTTGTAATAATCTAAAATTTTTATAAATTATATTACTCTGTTAATTTAAATAAATGAATTTAACTTTCAGTTCTATTGAGTTCGTCTCTATCGGAATTTACCTGGATTGTATACCAAGTGTACTATGTTATATATATATATATATATATATATATATATATATACATATATAAAGTCAATCAACTGGCATACGTGTTACACCTTCTTGTAATCATATCTCGAAAATTTTCTTGCTGTAGATTGCCAGTACTTTTCACAATATCTCAATTACCAATTAAGCCTAAAGAAATCAATTTGTCCTGTAATTTGACTCATAGATGGCTCGAGAAAAACGGATTAATAACTTTCCTAAGGTTATATGCACGAGGATGAATGCAACGAATTTAACTGGAATTCGAACTCGGCTCTCCGATTTCTCGTTGCGATTTCTACTGCACCACAATGTACATCCGAATAACCGCCTTGATAGTTTAAAATGTTGTATATCAATTTAATTGTCCATTTGAAGACTAAATCTATATAGAAAGATTTGATAAAGAAACAAAGATTTGTCATAACGTGACATTTCTCTCCAGGGGACTGAGCAGTCACCTCTCTGAACTGAACGTCACATATAAAGAGTTATTACAATTATATACCGTCAAGATAGGTTCAATAATACAACAGTCGTCTGCTACTCCAACAGAAATAAACTATTAAAAGTAAGAGGCAACTCATATCAAAGAACGGCATGCCACAATCTATGGAAAGCATTTCCATCCGCGCGTTCGTTTGTTAAAATATATTTGAATCGCAAAATCCTTAAATATTTGAATCATGAGAACTTCTCCATTTACGTGCTGAAAAGGTACCCTGGTTTGATCAATCGGAGTTGGTTTTAATTTCAACAAGCCAATTTGAAGACACACTACCCTTTCGACAAAGGAGAAATTCAAGTAGATCGACGGTTTTGAAATTCTTTCACATCCACCATTTATTTCCGATGGTGCTCCAATGGTCTATTTTGTTCAATGACTCGCTTTCTCAACATTTGGATGAATTGAATGAATCTTGTTTACAATTTATTTTACTCAAAACCAGGTATTTGAGAAAAAAATCTATCGTTGGCTGATGGCTGGAAAGAGATCCTCGAGTATGATGGACTTTATTCTGAAGAAAAAATATTGATATTCCTCCACGAAATATAGTTGTTTTCTTTCCGTTTCCTAAGTAAGTCAGACTTTTCCGGACAAATATTATGGAAAGTCTACATTGAATCTATAGCTGAATCTACCGCTAGGAAATTTGTGTCACTCTGTCGAACCAGAAAGTTTTTCTCGTCGGAATATATGTTGCACATTTATAAATAAATCTACCATTTGCCCGAGAATTGAACACCATTACTATATCTAGTCGGACATCCTGCCTTCATTAACTGTCTCACCGACGGGATGTGACGTACCATTGTCTTTTCTACAAATAGATTGGCATCAAGATTACATTCAATTACTGTTACCACAATTTCTACTGTAGCCTGTTTCTTTCCACGCACATCACGTCAGAGAAACCCCCTTTGTATAATTGGTTCCGTGATAGCTAAAATCTACAAAAGTTTAAATTCAACGTCAATTGCCATCTCTTACCTCCCCAAATTCCATCTACCTCCCTAAATTCCATCCTTTCTATGATATCACCTGTGACCTGTTTTTATGAGACTTTTCAACAGAATTACTGAAGAATTCAACATTCAAACATTTTCCTCTTTACAATCTAAACCATTATGTACACTTATGCACACACACAGAGAAATATATATATATATCTTGAGAGAGAATGATTGAGCGAAATTAAAATGATCACTTTTGAATAAGAATGTATGTGTGTGTGTGTGTGTGTGTGTGTGTGTGTGTGTGTGTCTTTCAGGAAAACCTAGGTTGAAAACAATAATTCAAATTAAATCAAATTACTAACTGTTAGAGTGATCATGTATGAAAAACATTTCCTCTAAATATCAGTCTCACCTCATTTACCAGTTTTTTTGGAAGACGTTCTTTGCCATGCCAGTTCGTCTTCGATTCTCTGTCACACTTTCAGTCTTCCATTAGAACACTTCCCAAGCACTTAAATTTTTGTACTTGCTTGTATTCCTAAAATGTAATTGGCATTTTAAGCTCCTCCGTTTGCTGATGACAATAATCACAAATATATATATGAAAATGAATATTACATCAAACTTCTATATTAGTCCTATATATATATATATATATATATATATATATGTATATATATATATATATATATATATAAGACTACTGTCAAATCAGTAGGGTTTTAACCCCGGCTTGAGGCAAGCGGTTAATCTAGCCGCAGTGAACAACTGTGATACAGCAAAACAAGCCTGTCTGCAGATGGTTTATATATATATATATATATATATATGGTCAGCAGTTTTTGTTGGTGTTCTACTTCTCGGAAGAGAACAGTTTCATTGGCGTCAATGGTGGGGTATATAGATGGTGCTGAGTTTCTGCTCTAACACAAGACTTTATATATATATATATATATATATATATATATATATATATATATATGAATTGTCTGCAGTTAAGGTATAATATTTTAATTGTTTTAATATAATGCTACTCGTTATTAAATATGTGAATATTGAAACAAAAGTAAATGATTATTCTCAGTTTTATGGTGTAATCACTTAGCCAAATATTTTATTGTTGTATAATTAAAACCGGAAACCTAGGAAGCATAAAGTTTTCCTGACTCTAATGGGCTTTTTATTTATTAATGTAACGAAGATAACTTCTGCAAAGTGGGATGCATGTTCAAATTCTGACGGAAAGCGCACAGAGATCATTAATAAGGTTTCTCAAATATACAGGCTGGTAAACGAAAACAAATAGATATACACATTAAAAAAATAAACGAAGTGTCTATATGAGTATCGAACCAATATGTGTATTCAACAAAATAATGTTTAATAATAAAATCTCTCGGATTACTAAATAAGCAAAATAATTTCCTTTAGTAGAAATTGCCTCGTTTTAGTTAGGACATGAAACTGAAACGCTATGAAAGTTTCGAGCCTCGGTGAGAAGATTTGAGTCTATGAGACATTATTCTACGTTGCCTGATGAGCGACGTACGCCGTGGCTGAATTACTTTGGAGACGGTCGGATTCTACAATGCAGGATACAAGTTCGAATCACCCGGGGAGCGTATATTTTCCTTTAATACATTTCTTGAATATTCAAATATGAATAAATATATTGTTTTATAAATAAATAGAGGATCTTTTCAAATATTTGATGATTGTATAATTAAAATTAATTTTCAAACCTTTTAAATAATGATACACAAACAGACACACGCACATATTTATATATACATATGACAAAATAAGTAAAAAGAAAAATAGAAAACGTGTCTTAATATAACATATTTCCCTTTATCAAGCTTTTTCAAAGATGTGTTAACAAGACACGAACTTAATTTTAAAATTTTTAAAAATAAAGAGACAATATGTATTCCCAAAATCCAAAAGCTACATTACAATAAAACAAGAGGGCACCATAACAACAGCAGAAAAATATCATTCTTGAAACTGGCCAGTAAAGTAGCTGAAAGCGCTTAGAAATTAAAAAAGATATAGAATATTTTTGCAGTCATTTTCTTCAGCAAAAAGGAAACATGTAAGCTTATTAAGAAAATGAAATAAAAATTAAACTTTTCCTTATCTGTCGTTTTTAACGAAACTTGATTTAATGAAATATGCTGCCTATATATATATATATATATATATATATATATGTTGTCGAATTCAGTCCTGTCCTGGTTTGAGGCAAGCGATTAATCTAGCTACACTGACGAGCCGTGCTACATCAAAACAGGCCTGTCTGCGAATGGTTTATATATATATATATATATATATATATATATATATACAAATAAATGTACAATGGTCTTTGTTATAATAAAAATGGTATATTTATACGTGTGTGTGTGTGTGTGTGTGTGTGTGTGTGTGTGTGTGTGTGTGTGTATGTGCGTGGTGGTGGGAGTGTCTGTAAATATTCCTCACTACTCAACCACATATATATATATATATATATATATATATATAAGACATTTGAAAATTTTGTTTTGTTTTTTTTCGAAAGCGGTATAAGCACTGATAATTCATTCAGTAACCGTTACGTATTCTTTCGCTTGGATTATTTTTTTTTAATTTACATATCTATCAGCTACCTAGTATATATTCAATTACAAAATCTTCGAAAAGTCCATATCAGTATATACAAATGAATTTAAGAAAGTACAGAACAGGTTTTAAGAAGCTGTACACGTATTTTTTATCAGGCATAACGAGGAAATGATGAAACATTGCATTCGATTAATTTTCACATTCTTTGAGGTTTAAAACATTCCAGGTTTTTACCAGCTTGCAAAATTTTTTATCAAACTGACTTTATCTTTGTTACATTACATATGAAGTGCTCTTTATGCTTCTTTGTCTAACGTCAAAATGATTCGATTTTTGAATGCTTTTCGTAATTCTTAATTTTAAGCAAAACTTGATAAAGTCGGCTTGTGTTAGAGCAGAAACTCAGCACCATCTATATACCCCACCTTTGACGCCAATGAAACTGTTCTCTTCCGAGAAGTAGAACACCAACTGATATCATAATACCTCCGTCTCAAAAGGTGGAAGATTTGTTGTTCTTCAAAAACTGACCAGCTGATCGTCTAGAGAACAATCTCATATTCCACTTGGGCTAAACCTATTCTCGGTGAACAAGTTTTATTCTAAATAAATATATAAATACATAAATAAGTATATATTCTTTAATTCTGATTTAATTAAATGATATCTGACCTTATTAATATTATATTTAGTTGTTATCACAAACCTTTGCACATTGTAACCTTTGGTGGGATTGTAGGTAACCTTTGGTGGGATAAGAACAATTTATTTTATCTACAAGGGTCAATATGATCGCATTTCATATTTCCTGTTGTTCTTTCATTTATGAAGCCCTACCTATTCCATTGAAAATAAGTCTCTGCTAAACACCGCGAGGATTGAACACACAGTTACTATATCAATTTGGTTTTAATTCACTGATTGTCCGTGTTGTTTAGGGCAAATATTTATTCTGTAATAAACTAATAACCTTGATATTAACATTTCTTTTTTACCGGAGGTAAAATAGTAGTAATAATACTAATAAAACCAGATATCACGCATTTCTTAACAAGGTTGATGTTTTGTGTTTTGGCCCCAAAGATACTGTCTTTTCGATGTGTAGAGGCCTCGGATATGTTAGTCAAATTGCTAACGAAAGACTGAGATGGAAAAGACTCCTACTACTACTGCTACTACTACTACTACTACTACTACTACTACTAATAATAATAATAATAATAATAATAATAATTAGAAATTTTGAAGCAGAAATCTAAAAAATGCAACACATAAGGATATCAGTAATCTCAGTTGTAGTTAGAGCCCTCGAATTGTTCCGAGAGACTCATTGAAGTGATTCCTAGTAGAGTGCCTTCCAGGAATCTCAATGAAATAACAAAAATTGAACTTACAAAGAAAGTTCGTTACGAAGAGTCTAATCCATGTAAAATGTTTTTGATCCTACCTCTTTTTGTTTTAGTTTGTTTTTGTGTCTTGTTTACAAAAACTGATCAGTGGAATACGTCATGACGCCATTGTTTTAACTTAGGTATCTGGTCGGGACTCGAAAAGAAATGCGCATAGAAAAGAAACCTAATGAAATACTACTAATTCTACAACCAACATTTTTATGATAACTAAAAGTAATAATAATCGAAAAAGGAAAAGTAGATAAGATGTGGTAATAAAAATATATTTTTTATTTTATATTTAATAGAAAAAATACGAGAGAAAATTACAAACAAAAACTTATACAATCAAATCTGTTTATTGACAAAGACTTCATCAAGCAGGCAATGTTTTCTCGATGTGTCAGTGAAGAAGTCGCTGTTGCCCCGGATTCGTTTAATATTCGCCAATATGGAAAGCATCGTTGTTGCTGTTGTTTAGTTGTTGTTGTTGTTTTTAAGTTTTTCATTTTCTTTGTTTCTCCAGACAAAAGACCTGTTCATGCACAAGCAGTTTGCTTGTCATTTTGTCGAGACTTGCAACAACTACTTAACGTGATTAAATACGCCAATAATCATTGCCATCGCCTTCTATAACTACAGTTCCGATTCTGTTTGGGATGGGTGAAAACTCTTTAACTCACATTCAAAGGAAGCTTTTATAAACATGTAAATCAACTGTTTTTGGAATAATCACTTGAAAGTTTTTATTTAAACAAAAAGTTATTATACTAAATATTTCAATGCGTTCACTTACGATATTGATTGTTTACAGTTTTTGAATAAGAAAAACAATAACAAATGTGATAGATATTGATTAAAATAAGCACTATATATATATATATATATATATATATATGAACTCGCATTCATAAAACACAAATGTTTGTTTTCTACGTGAATGTATTACTATATATATATATATATATATATATATATATAATAATACATTCACGTAGAAAACAAACATTTGTGTTTTATGAATGCGAGTTCATATATATATATATATATATATATATATATATATACTATGTATCGGGTCAGCCAGTTAAGTGCCATATGTGATACACGCTTGGGCGATCATGTCCCGAAAGAGACGTGACTGACTGGGCAGAAGGTTATACCGCCGAAGTTGCCATTGTTTTCTGCGGCAGACTGGTTGGCGACCAATATGTCCCATTATTTACCCCATAACTGGAGGGAAAAAAGGTTCTATAACTTTTCCAAAGGTATTTGTGTGTAAATGGATAAAGGAATTCAACTGGATGCATAGAGTACTCCCTATAAAAGTAAATGCTTAAACAGTGGATTTTAAACTACATGTCTTTTCACGTTTTAATTATATATATATATATATATATATATATATATATATATATAATCGTCTCAATGCAAGCAGGCAGACCTGCAACTGGTGCACATGGCTTATATAATAGAAGGATGAAGAGATGGAGAAGAACAGGTCACAGTAGGCATCGGAGAATGGGTAAAAGGAAGACGGGTACATTATTGCAAAGAGAGCTACGTGAGAGCAAAATGTAAAGGGAAAAGAAGGATGGGAATCAAGGAGATAACAGATGACAGTTGACGTTGCATTTAAACTCTTAGAGATTGTATCTATCAGAGAAACAAGAATACGGAAGGTAATTCCACAAGCGGGAAGTGCGAGAAATGAAGCTGAGGAGTAAAAGTTTTGGCGACACTTGATAGTTTTCACAGTAAAAGATTGGGGTTTTGTTGCCAGTCTAGTAGCTCGAATAAATTTGTGTAGGAGGAGGCATCATGGACGTAAGCTTGTCGGAGCAGAATCCCTGAAAGTATTTTTAGATGAGACAAATGGAATCCATATCTTGTCGGTGAGAGAGAGAACTGAATTCGGGCCGCCAAGTCATAATCAACTACATTGTGAATTCTTCTTCAGATAATGACGAGAAGCCCAAGGTGAACTGCAGGGGCGCCCGACCAGATATGACCGCCGTATTCAATGCACGAGTGGATGGTAGATTTGTAAATATGTATGATGGATTCCGATGAAAAAAACTTCATGACCATACACAGGGGCTCGAACTTCCTATCAACGCTGGCGTCCTTCAAGGCTCTATCCTAGGTCCCACGCTCTTTCTGATCTACATTAATGATCTCCCAGATGCCATTAGATCCCAAGTAGGTATGTAAACCGATGACACCACAATTTACTCTCGCCCCCATCATAAATCTGGTGTGGGTGACAAAGCGAACATCGCTGCCGAGCTTGGAAAGGACCTTCAATCCGTAATGGACTGGGGTAGGAAATGGCTCGTAAAGTTCAATGCTTCAAAAACGAAACTGCTATTAATTAACCACCATAGACAATCGCACCTACCTCCCATAAGCATGGAACAGGCTTGCCTCCTAGAGAGTAAAACACTACGCTTCCTAGGCCTTACACTCTCGGCAGACCTCAAGTGAAATGAATATATCGAATCCATTACTAAATCCATTGTTATGAAAGTTGGTTCTCTGTGCAGGGTCAGGAAGTTTTTCCTATCTGAATCCATCCTGCACATATATAAATCTACCATCCGTCCGTGTATTGACTACTGCTGCCGCATCAGTTCGGGTGCCCCTGCTACTCTCCTCGGGCTTGTTGACAAAATACAACGGAGAATCTGTAATGTGATCGATTCTGACTTGGCAGACCGGGTGCAACTACTCTCTCACCGGCGTGACGTGGCTTCCATGTGCCTCTTCTATAAATACTTTCAGGCTTCTGCTCTGATGAACTTAGATCATTGGTGCCGCCTCGGTACAAATTTACACGAGATACTAGATTAGCAACTAGGTCCCACCCTTTTATAATGCAACTGATAAGATGTAACCGTAATTTCTACTCCAACAGCTTCTTTTCTCGCGCTTCTCGCCTGTGGAATTCCCTTCCACATGCCTGCTTTCCCGACAGCTACAATCAAACAGTTTAATGTAAGGTCAATAGACACCTCCTAACACACTAACTTGCATCTATTCTCCCAACACTCACACCATCTACCCAACCCTAATTCTTGGTATCCTTACCCGTCTATCACCCTCCTTCTGACATTACCTATATCTAACCATCCTTTCTCTTCACTTTCCCTTCTATGTAGCCCCCTGCGCAATAGTGGCAGTGGAATGCCTTGCTCCGGATGAAACGATTATGAAAAAAACAGTATAGTTAACCATTAATTCCATGTTGTACCACGTAGGTCAGCTGAGAGAATGAGGCCGAGGAGGCTCAGTGTATTGATTGCAGAAGACAAGCGTGATCCATGCTGATGGCAGATAGGAAAGATTGTCTATGATGGTTAAAGGATAGCAGCTTATTTGAGGAGCAATCTGCCATTTATGCAAGTTTCATTGAAAATGACAGAGAATGTACTATCATTAAGTTTTCATATATTTTTTCATGTATTTTTCTAATATTTTTCTTTTCAGAACTCAAATTATAAAAGAATTCAAAAATAAAAAAAAATTGGACATTTCTTATATAAACTGAGTTCTGAAAAGAAAGAAAAAAAACTCATAAGAACACATGAAAACTTACATAAAAACTCCATGCGCAGTTTCTATACCTTGGTTGGTAACCAGACTATCGCAGAAAATAATATCAAGTTATTGCAGGAAAATCTTCTTCCCAGTGATTCATATTTCTTTCGAGATATGATCACACAAACATGTTTCACGTATGGCACTTAACTGACTGAAGAGCTAGGAATTTAGGAGTGAGCATGTATGGCAACGTTACCCAGTTTTTATTTGTAATTACAGATCATGGCAGAAGATGTTAGGTACTTTCTGGAGAGACACAAATCGAATATTGTTCCAGCTTTAGCAATATGTCGTATATATGAGTCCGACTTGACATCTCAGTAGACAAATAGAACAGTATAATAGATATCATATGCAAGGAGCCTCATTGAAACTAGAACAGGTTTTCACGAAACGACTATCTGAAGATGATGATGAAAATGATGATAGACGTTACTAGTTCAGCTTGTGATATCTAATGCACGTCAAAAAAGAAGGTCCGAAAAAATATGTCATTACTTTTATTATAGTCACGCAGCTAAAGTACACAAAGTGAAGCCCTTGAAAACTAATTGATAAATTTCTCACTCACTTCCGTTGTTTATAGCAATGCTGGGAAGGAAAGGATGTAGAGTGTGGTCGTCTCACTAGAACATCGGTGATCATGGCTTCTTCAATATATTAACGTATTAATAATATATATATTATATTAATACATTACAAAATCATATTGTAACAAAACCAATTCATTCAAACCCGTCAATTCTTATCTAGCATTCTCTCCCTTTTTAAGACGTCTACTTCACTTATAAACAGTGCTCTTTTTAAAATATATCAAACAGTAAGCTACAATGAAATTAAATATACAATAATAAACAAAATATACGCACAAAGTTCTATAATTTCTTGCACACTTCAGGGAAGGAAAGTGTGTAGAGTGTGGTCGTCTCACTATATCACAAACCTTCCACTAGTGAACATGGCTTCGTCAGTAGTTTTTCTCTACCGAGGACACGCCCCTTGCGGTTTTCCTCTTTAAAAATCAAATCTCATTTAAAAGGAGCAAGATTTCAAGAAGTCCAGGAAATTCAAGAGAACGCGACAAGACAAGCCGCTCGCTATACCAGGAAATTAGTTCAATAAATGTTTCCATCACTGGGAATGAAGTTTGATAATGTATGTAGACTCAGAAGGGGATATTTCAAATATTAAGTGCCGAATTTATATATGTAGTAGATTTATTTTTATAAATTAATACCCCTTGTAAAACACTGCACTTCGGACTGACTGACACCCATCAGGTTACGTCTTGGTCAGTCAGTCAGTTAAGTGCCATACGTGATACACGCTTAGGCGATCATGTCTCGAAGATTATCCCGCAGTAGGTTGCCATTGCTTTCTGCGGTAGACTGCTTGCCGACCAAGGCTATAGAACCCAATCTGTCCCGCTATTTAACCCGTAACTGGAAGGAAGAGAAGGATTAATACCTTTCCCAAGGGTATTTGCGTAAGTGAATACAATGGATTCAACTGGAATTCGAACTCGGCTCCCCGGCTTCTCGTTCCGAGCCGGTATCCACTGTACCACAACGCACATCCTGGTCATAGCACCCAAATGTGAACACTGCACAGGGCGGATACGCCTCAAGCCGGATCCTGGACGAAACGGCTCCAGCTGTGACGCCTCTGGCCGGGCCGGCCGTCTGTCTAATTTGACGCTGGTTCTCGCTGACGGTCGTGACGATCCCAGTTGTGACACTGCTACCCGGTTGTACGGTTGGTTTGGTCGCCTTCGCCGGTCGGGACGATCCCGTCCAATGATGTCGCCACAAAAGCTGGGTTACAGGACGTCTTTTGCAACAACGGACCACTGTCCCACGTTGTGATTAGATCCCAGAAGTCTCATCGTGCAATTTTAATAGTCGTCCGTTTTAGCCGGTCCGGACACTGGTGTACACTTGTGGTTTGAAAAAAATAAACACAGCACCAAAAAAAAAAAAATAAAATAAAATAAAATAAAATAAAATAAAATAAATGATGATTCAATTCAGTGATAAGTGCCTCTAGGATTTTCCAAAAAAGACTCGCTTCCAATTACTACGAGTAGTAACAAATGATGTTGATCGATGGCTCTCTCTCTCTCTCTCTCTCTCTCTCTATATATATATATATATGTATATATATATATATATATATATAGTCATCCGCAGATAGATCTGTTTTGCTATATCACAGCTCATCAGTACGGAATTGGCGTCAGTCGGCTATTCTACCTCTGGGCGCTAGGTAGAAAGAGACATACTTTGAGCGTATGATGTATCATACGCCAGTATATGGAGTTGTATAATTTATTACTGAATGAGTGATGCGTAGATGCTAGAGTAGCTACTGTTTTTCAAAGTCTACCATTCTTCGAGATTTACAGGGTGTGAGAGCGTAAATTGTCATCCGCAGACAGATATATACAGATATATATATACTATCATATATATATATATATATACGTCGGTGACCTGTATATGCAAATAAAACTGTCTAGACAAGCAGGAGAATAGAGATTTATTTATTTTCAGACAAATAGCAAGACACCGATAGCATTTTATCAAAGATGACAACATCAAAGTTGACATCATCAAATGTTCGCATCAATGTAAATTCACTTTAATCCGATGAAGGCCTAAAAACAAAATACAACACACGGAATTTGTTTTCGCTTTGTTGTGAATGTTGGAATTCATCATCATCATCATCATCATCATCATCATCAATTTTAAAGAAAGACGAACGCACATCTGTACACTAATTGAGGAAAATAGACTCGCCCACGCGCTATGAGTAGATCGTATGTCTCTCAAAACAGGCGTCGCAGAGTGGGTCATAATTGTAGCGTTGAGGCGTATGCATTGGCGCACTGAACGATTGTATTTTCAATTACTGTTTATTCAATATCTCTTGCATGGGATTAAAGAAATTTTTCACCACTTTTGTTCCAGTGATTACAGTATTATTAACCAGAACTACGAGCGTTATATGTACATTTTAAGAATCATCATTTATAATTGTATGAGCATTTCGATGGAGTATAGTGGTTAGCAAGTTTAACTAGAATAATTGAATTGTTTTCTTTTTAGGTTTGGGTTTGCATTTGTTTGCCATTTTCCTCCTGATGCTTGCATCTATCTGCTGTTGTTACTGTTCCCTAATTTTGAATTTAATTCGACAGGCATCTGATGCATTGGACGTAATGAAGAACCAACGTTTTTTTATGTTATAGAACGAATTGAAGTAACATAAGCTAAACTAGGGCTGGATTTCTATTTATCCACTCATATCTAAATGTATAATTTGTTGCTAACTTTTTTTACTGCCCAGTGTTGTATATACTAAGTAATTTATATAAGTTTACATCTGTTGTTGTGGCACCGTCTGTTAATTCTACTAAACCTGTTTCATATTTCCGCCATTGATATAGGAATTCACGATATGATTTTAAGTTACTGAGTCTACCTTGTTGTGTTTATGGTATATTTATAGTGAAAATTTTATTTGGTAAGTTAGGTTTGCTATCTGTTGAAATATTGCGTATTTAGAGTCAACATATGCTGCCATCCAGGGACGTGTGTTAAAAGTTGTTATACATTTGTAGCGTTTTGAACTTACCCTAATTCGTCTGTTATCGGTACTATATTTGTTATTTTGAATCCACAACGTTTAACTCTAAAGGATTTTGCTACATTTGGCCAGGTTTCTAATTCTAAATTGGTCATACTTGCAAGATATGTGTAATATTCAAAATTTCATGTCTAATTGTATACTCCATATTTTGGCCTTTTGCCTTAGAACTGCTACGCTTTAAAATACTTTTGAGCAACTCGAGCTTGTCTAATGTTTCCCAGAACTATTATGACTGAATAATAATTTCAATCTTCACTGAGTGTCCAAAATTTTGTTGGCCTTGTGTCTCATCTAAGCTACGATTAGAAAATCGTTTGTTAAAAACTGTTTTGTGATGTCATGGTTATCAACCTTCTATCTTTCGGTCCATGTTTCAGATACACTTTTAAAAAAATAGCATTAAATGATCTTAATGAAATTTCGTTGGCTGATTCTGTTTTTCAGTAGTCAATGAAATTGATTTATTAATCGGTAATATTTAAATATTTTGCTAGAAAATTGTAGTATTGTATATATTGTATATTTTAATATAAATTTGTATTGTTATTAATTATTTTATAATTAGATATTTTTAGTACTTGTAATATGAATACTTATTGTTGGTAATTATTATATAACGATGTTTTGTTGGTATTTTAAAAGAAAAATGTTTATGGCGAAATATTGTGTTTTATTTGCATATTCACTGTTGGCCAAAAATGAGAGTACAAAGCATTGTACCACCTCGTTACAGGGTTGACCTGTAAACAACAGGAATTATGCTGTAGTTTCAAGATCCTCAAAACCCCTAATCTTACGATCTTTGTGTATTGTTGTACTCAGAATTCGAAATTAATGAATAAAACAACACAAACGACATTCGTTGGTCTTAAAACCAAGCACAAAAAACGAAAAAGATTTTCCCCATATATATATATATATATATATATATATATATATATATAAAGATCATCAGGATAAATCTAACTCATATATTCGTCTTTGTAACCTCTAATCTGTATTATTAATTATTAATCTGTATTATTATTTATTAATCTGTGTTATTAATTATTAATTAATAAACCTGTAACCTGTAATCAGGATAATTCTAACCCATGTATTCGTCTATGTAACAATTCTGAAAATGGTTCATGCGATCTGAATGCTTAGAATCATATTAAAAAATATCCAAGTGTTGGGAAAATTTTGTCTTTATTTTCATTTGAAATTAAAGCAAAAAGTCGATGTTTAGATCGGCTCAAGATTAAACATAATAAGCACTCATTATCTGTTATATTTTACAATATATGCCTGAAAATTATTTGCTGCCTCCATAGGCTATATATATATATATATATATATATATATAAAGGCAGTATCCTTGGTAATTTGTCATGTTAATTCCACTCAATGCTAAAAATTAACAGAGAATTATAATGAAAATAATGAAAGTAAATTAGAAAGTTTGTAAATCCATTAGTGATAATTTATTTCATGAATATTTACAAAAATATTAAACATATCAATACGAAATTTTTACAAAACTGAATAAGTTAAATATATCCAGTCCTAAATTTACTGTCCTGTAACTGAAAACGTCTTACTCAAAGTTACATCCAAGGTCATCTTATCGTTGGGTTTGTAAATGCAACACTCTATCCATGATATCTGTGTAAGCATTGTATAAATGACCTTTCTCCAAACAACAAAAAGTTTTCCTTTTTCCTCTTCCTCCACTGTTCCTTCCATCTGGATAAATCTACCCCATTCATGTTTGTAAAAAAGAATTCGTTTTGATGAGTTGAATATTTTTGTAAATATTCATGAAATAAATTATAGGCCGTTAATAATTTGTACGGATAGCACCTAGAAAGAAGACATTAGTTGTTTAACTAGTATCCTTGTAAATGTTGGTTATCCGTTGGATATTGTTCAATCAGTTATTCGGAAGAAGACTGCTAGGTTGAATAAAATTAAACCTGAAATTTTGTGTAAATGTCTGGCTAATGTGTTTACTGTGTTTTGGTAGTATTAGTGAGTCCTTTGCCAAGAGGATTTCATCTTGTTCACGTGAGTGTTATTATGCAGCTAACGTGTGATGTTTTTCAAACCAAGCCTGTCCTTCCTTCTATGCGTAAAGACGTTTTAACGAATTTTTTTTTTGTTATTTATTATTGTAAATGTATTTGTGGACTCGTGGACAACGTTTAGATGTTAGGATTAAACAGCATGTGTAATATAACAATCTGGCCCCACCCGAGGAAGTGATGCAAGCGATGGTGTTTTCCATCCGTGAAGGGGGCGGCGAAGCGACAAGACATGTGTTTGTGTAATACATCCTGTCAAGGCCGGAGCGTATGTCATTTTGACCTTATTTCCGACAGCGGCGGAAATGGCTACAGAGGCAAACAGATCAGGTGTCTCTTAGAATTACGTGAGCGTTGCGTGGGCGAGGCAAAAACCGGAAGGAAAGTCCCGGTTCTAGAGGACTATATAAAGACCTCAACACACGGATTCGCCAGTAGCAGAGAGCGGCCGGTGGAAGCAGAGAGAGACAACACAGGCAGACTACACTCCCGTCAGCCATTCTATATGCGCCCTCACCCTCCCGTTCTCTATTCCACACAGTTCGTCGTCATTAATAAAAATATAACCTTATATTTTTATATATGCGTGTTTGTTGTTTTGTCGTCGTACGGCGATATATAACACATGTTCCTGCTAAAATACATAACAAAATGTTTGTCTGTTTATACCATTTAAAATACAAACCTGTCTTCTATAGCAGATCACTTGGTAAATAGTCCGACGCACTATTAATTTCAGGTGTTGAAGACGCTGTTCATCAGGTTCAGGCGAGCCTCTCTTTGCAAACAAAGCGATTGTTTGCTTGGGCTTGCTTTGCTGTATCTCTAGCATCTTTAGATGTTATAACTTTTATCATTCCCTTTCCATTCATTCATGTCATACTTTCTCATCATAATTTGTTTCCCCGTTTACAGTTTTGACGATAGGGGACGAAAACGGTCGACTAGTGTTTTTTGTTTTAAAATTTATCATGGTCTTTAGTAAATGTCTTGCCTTTAAAGCCATAATAACGTGTTTGCACCGTCAAAAAGATATATATTATTCTACGTCTGTACCACTAGTTTCATGCACTATGCAGTCATTGGGTTTAAATAATTTTTAATATAAGCACCTGATTATCGTATAGCGCATGAAACTTCAAGACGTGACAATGATGTAGGAAAATGATTATTTAAGAAAATATACTTTTGTGGAAACTCCGTTATAATGCATCGAGCTCTCTTTTAT
>JBBBDQ010001515.1:47500-115000 GCA_037127315.1 Ascarosepion bandense | reverse complement strand
CAATTGTCAAAAAATATTGCATTTTTTTAAAGAATATGAAATGTTCAAACATTAAAAGAAAACAGCTAGATACAATATCACGTATTATTCAAAATATATAACACATAAAAATTATAACACATAAAATGTATAACACATAAACTATACCCTGAACTAAAATAATTTAAATATAAATTTGCTTAAAATTTTAAGAAAACTTTTACGTGATTTTGTTTTATTAAACATAAAATATGTCCAACATTACTTAACTAAACTTTTCCTAAATATAATTATCTTGAAAATCTGACTTGATCTTGTATTTGCCTTGAAAAAATCGACAATGAGATTAACACCGATTGTTGACAGTTTGCCTCGTGCTTGAACGGAATTTTTGGGCATTGTGAATTGGGTAGTAGCTCGGCGATTTATATATTTATTCATTTGGATTTTATGGGTAGCAAGGTTGAAATTTTACGTTTTTGTTTGTTTTATTCTAATGGTTATTGGATAGATTGGAACTGTTATCTTTAATTATTTCAATTACTCCTAAATATAGATTATTTTAGGACAGAATGTAATTATTTGATAGGGTTATTTGTTACATTTAACTCATTATTTATTGATGGGTGTACCCTTACCATAAAAATGACGGCAAAATATTTGAAAGCATTATTAGCTTTTTCCTCACAAGTTATCTTCCTGTTCTCTGCCACTGTTAAGCAAGTGTTAATGTTTAAACAAAACTGGAGGAATTATTCTTAAATTCAGCCCTGCAATTTAAATTATTTCAAATAATTTTTGACTGAAATAACAAAAATTTTCTTTAAATGTAATTGGAGAATTTCAAAGATAAACTTCTGCTGGTTTAAAAAATATATATTGGTTATTATTCATGTAGCATTTTATGAATGAACAAAACTAAACGCATTAATCATGCATTAACTTCCAAACTTAACGGAATTTATACGTGAATTTTGTCTTTTTATTTAAATATTACTATTTATTCATCCAGTATTGTGAATGAACTAAATGTGTTAAATTGCATTAAATTCCAAACTATGGCAGCCAAATATTTGTGGGCATTATTAACTGTTTCCTCACCGGTTATCTTTCTCTGAGTATGACATATATATATATATATATATATATATATATATATATATATATATATATAATTATATATATATATATATATAATTCTAAATCAAAGTTTTTTAAATTTTCTCAGCATTTTTAAGATTAAAGTTAAATTCCTCTTTTCATGATCGGAATGGCTTGAAAGTGGGAAAATTATATAGCCATTTTTAATATGAATCTGAAGGTAGATCCTTATGAAATCCTTCAAAATGGTTTGAAAAGTAACCAGTTCGTCTTTGTTTTGATCCATGCATTTTTCCGTATCGGCAAGGTATTTATATTTAGTAGGATACTGAAATCCTGACAGAGCTTAATTCAACCTATTTAATAAATGGAAATATTGCATATAAAAGAGGAGAGATTTGATTATATTTAAATTATGTTAATTTACGTTAAATTTTATCATATATTTCTATCTTTTCTCGATAATAAGTTTGACCAGAACGACAAGTTCAAATTGGCGTCTAAAGTTATAAGCGTTCTTTAGTCTGTTATTAACTAAGGCAACCAAGGTCTTGTTAATTCTAACAGTTTAAAAACGAAATTACCCTCTAATAATCACCTGAAAAACATCTTTCTGCTGTCAGTCTGCATGCCTGATGCAAACCTCTATGAAAAGTGCCTCATTGCCCCTTTTTAGGTTAAAGTTCTATGCTGAGATTAAGTGAAAAATGTATATTGAATCCATTGCTAATTCAACTGCTAAGAAAGTCGATTTACTAATTCAAGCGAGAAATTATTTATCTCCGGAATCTACATACGTATATGCAAATCTGCCATCTGTCGATACTAAGAATATTTCTTATGATCTTGTGCACCTGCTTAATATCTAGAGATACTTGATAAAAATCCAAAGAAGAATCAGCTATATTATTAGCTTTGACATTGTCAACTTCAAACCGCCATAAACTAGCTTCGCGGTAACGTCTCTACATAGATTTTCATAGCAAAATTTCGGATGAGCTGTTTGCTATGGTACCTAGATTTTATGAAATTAAATACAGTAACAGACTGGCAACTATGTTGGATTTTTACACATTTGAGCTGGCTAGATGTAACCGTAAGGGCTATGTCAAGAGCATATATTCTCGTACATCCCGCAAATAGTCAGCTTCAATCTTCAAAAATGTAAATGCAATGACAATCGCTATCTACTGTCCCCCTGATTACTCTTCTGTTATTTTCCATCCTTATGGTTTCTGTTTTGTAACTGTTACAAACCCACTAATCTCGTTGTGTCGTAGTTGTTTTATTTTCGAAAAAAAAAGGTTTTAGAAAAAAATAAATGCTTGTCGAATGCCTCTTTTTTGAAATGTGCTGTATTTTTCAACATCATCATCATGAGCTATATATTCCTAAAATGCGATGAAAAGTACCATCTTGTTAGTTGTTCCACAATGTACTTTCAGGAATATTATTCCGGACTTTAATTAATATTACCTATTCCTGTCTATTAAGTGCTGTCTTTTTTATATGAATCTTTAAAGAAATCAAAGTAATAGACAGAGCCGAGCTTTATGAAAGACAGAAAAACATTGATCATAAAAATAATTAATTTTTCTTTTTGTATTCTTTGTATATTTTGTCCCCCTTCTCTCTCTCTATCTCTCTCTCTCTCTTTCTATATATATATATCCTACTTTTTTATTATTTAAATTAAAAAATACGTTTTGTTACTGAATGTCATGCTTCAGTTAACCTGTCCAAAGTAATATTTACTGAAAGATCTTCCAGATCATTGGCTCGGAAATACAGTTCTACCGCCTTGATTCAGTAGAAAACGACGTAAGTAAAATTCCTGGAATCTCTTTTTACTCCGGGAAATTGTGTGTGTGTGTGTGTGTGTGTGTGTGTGTGTGTGTGTGTGTGTGTGTGTGTGTGTTTGTATTTCACATTTGGTTAAATTATTGTACTAAAAAAAAATTCTTGTTGCTTACTGGATGATGTCATCGAAAGGAACAGAGCATCAAAATGCCAATATGGACAAAGGCAATTTTTAAAAGTAACAACCATGGATAATATCTTTGTTTTGTGTCTAGTCAATTAACCTTAAGTTTAAATTGAAAATATCATCATTTTCTACAACTCTATATAACATTAACTATATTTCTATAACAATTCTAAAGGGACATTTTCCACTAAATCATATGAAATTGCAATGAATAATTACTGTTTAAATGTGGTACTCACACATTAAATGCCATTAAACAGTTAAACAGTAATATATATATATATATATATATATATATATATATATATATATATATACAGATCATAAAAATAATTCATTTTCCTTTTTCTATCTTTGTTTAGTTTGCTTAGCAAACTTTTATGTCAACACAAGATAAAAAATAATTTTTGAAGGTGAATGTTTTCATATTAACGTCCCTGTAAGCTCTCTGAAGATGGCTCATGATAGCAGAAAGCTTAGAAACAGCATAATAAAAAATATCCAAATGTTGGAGAATTTTTTCTTTATTTTCACCTGAAATTAAAGTTAAAATACGATACTTAAAACGGCGCATTTTTAAACACAATAGACATTCATTGTCTGTTATATTTAACAGTATATGTTTAGAATATATATATATATATATATATATATATATAGGAAAGAATATTAATAAAAAGTTTTGAATTTAAAAACGTACTTTTTTAAACAGTATTTGTTTATTTTTATAGTGTTTTATATTTCAGACCGCCCTCGGTCCTTCATCAGAAACAAGTTGTTTCTGATGAAGGACCGAGGGCGGTCTGAAATATAAAACACTATAAAAATAAACAAATACTGTTTAAAAAAGTAGCGTTTTTAAATTCAAAACTTTTTATTAATATTCTTTCCTATACATATTAAGACAGTATACGTGGATGATCATCACTATATATATATATATATATATATATATATATATATATATGTATGTATATATATATATATATATATATATATATATATATATATACTTTCACTAACCCTAGTTTAAGATATCTAACAGTTCTTTCTTGAAAATACAGGTAATTATAACAAAATAATTTAAATCCACGAATAAAATGGAAACTGATTGGCAAAGCAAGGACCCCTAATAGCTTAAGAGACAGATGTAATCTATGTTTGACAGAAAAAATTAAAATTTTGAAATTTCAATACCAGAATATACTCCTAAGTAAACGCAGGTAGATCATCAGAAATAATTATAGATTGTATTAATTATCCTATTCTTCCAATTAGTCACAATAAGGTTATTTTAAAAATATTGGCGAAGCAGTAATCTCCCCTATCTACCATTACTAACTCAAAGATCAAGCCACATAACAATTAAAAAAGTACTACTAAAATTCCGCTAACATAACCCTATAAAAACAAATATCCCCAACCGCTTTCTTAACTTGAGCAAACCATTGGGTTTAGAATTTTTCTTCATTCTTTGATTAAATGAGGCTGAGAATATATGTCTTAAAATGACATGTTGAAAATAGCTATTCCTTCTCTACATTTTATCGGAATTTACGTATATATATATATATATATATATATATATATATATATATATATATGATTTTTCTCACAATAGGATGCTATTTTTTCTGAGGTAGACTGATTACCAATCTTAGGTGTAGAACGTGATCTGTTCTTCTCTTCAACACATGTGTAGAGAAAGAAGAGATGAATTTATGCTCTCTGAAGTGTATTTGTGCGACTGATATTCCAACTTGAGTGTTTGATGTCGCATTCTGACCCAATATGTATTAAACCAGAAAGCACACCCCATATATATATATATATATATATATATATATATATATATATATATATATATATATATATAGTATAGGTGTTTTAAACTAATGGATTCCACATTTTAATATTTATTTTTTATAAAACCTGCTCAATACAGAAGTAGAGTATTTATAGATATATAGTTATTTTTAATGTTATAATAATAATATACTGTAACTCAAAAGCTATTAAGTTTCAGTGTTCAATAACCATCGTCAGACACTGAAATGTGGTTTATTCGCTGGATCATTTATATATTGATAACGAAATTGAAAATAACAAAATAAACTTAAAAAATGCTACCCTATTAGAAGCTGCTAATGGAATGAAAGGTTATAATATTTTAAAGGAATTGTGGGTGTCGACTAATGAATATTGGGGAAACGTTTAGCAATATATACCAGAGAGGACGTGTCAGCTGTTTAAATAATAGAAAAAAAAACTGTAGCCAATATTTGATTTTAAATGCGACAAGATTAAATATAAATTAGAACAATAAGAAAATTCATAAAATTCTTATTGGGTTTTGTTAACATCAAAATGATTTACAAAATAGACCTAAAGTTAAATTTTAAGAGCAGAATTACTATATTTTAAGGATGACTAGTAGTGAAATTGCGGATGTACGTTGTGGTGCAGTGCTCATCGGCTTGGAATGAGAAATCGGGGAGCCGAGTTGGAATTCCAGCTGAATTCTATGCCTTCACTTACGCGCAAATACTTTTGGGAAAAGTTATTAATCCGTCTCTTTCCTCCAGTTATGGGTTAAAGAACAGTACAAATTGGGTTCTATAACCTTCGCTGACAACCGGTCTACCGCAGAAAGTGATAGCACTCTACTGCGGCATAATCTTCTGCTCACGTATGCCATTAGACAGAATATTGCTTCTGGGTGTTGACTTTATTATCCACAAAGATTTATTATCAAAAATTTATCATATGATTAAAAGAAAATAGCAAAATGTTTTTTATGATTTTATTAATATTTAATTTTTTTTTAATATGTTTAAAACTTTGCTTGAAAATCTAATTTTTCCGTCAGTAGGTTTCGTAATATTTACGATTATTATTATTTCAGGTAAAAACACATTGATTTGTGAATTCCTGCAAACGTCAAAGCAGTTTCTGATTTAAGTGAAAATTTCATGACTCATTAACAAATAATAAATTAAATCATTTAGTTTTCAATTAAAGCTAAAAATTAAAGATTTAGTAAATGTTTTTCATTATACTTCCCTATCAAAAACTGGGGCGGCACCTAGTTTAGATGTCGTCAGTATGGCTCTGAATGTGGTGCCTGGTGTTGGTATAGCACACTCTCCATATATGATAGCCTACATGAGATGTCACTTGATTTTCCCGATTTAAATACTCAGTTTTTACCAAATGGGACTACCATTATTTTTTTATATTTCTGAAGAAATATAGTTTTTTTTTAATATTTACTAACCCAACAGATGTTAACCATTTAAACATTACTGTCTCTCGAATGTTTCATGCCTGCTCAGTTTTGTATCTGTGATGGGGACTTACCCATATGACACATGAACTCGTCCAAGCTATATATAAGTAGCAGTTCTGCTTTGTAGAAGATAGACAGTGAGTGAGAGCGGAATTTATTCCAGCAGATAAATCTGACAGCCGTATTAAACAGTCACGCTAATAATTGCTCATTTGTATATGTTGGTACTACTGTCTTTGTAATACATATTTTAAATCTGTTTCGTATTTGTGTCTTTATTTCTGGCCCGAACAATATCCAAATATAAAAAAAATGAAATTTTGCAAAGAATTAATATATTTCGTATTTATTAATCCGACCAGATATTGCAACAGTATTCAATGTACGCACTAACAGTAGATTTGTAAACGTACAGGATAGATTTTGACGAGAAAAACTTTCTGACCCCACATAATGACTCTACCATTTGAGCAGCAGAAGCAGCAATGGCTTCGATGTAATCGTTCCAATTCAGGCCAGGTTAAAAGTGAAACAAATGAGGCGCAGGATACTAAATTCATCCATCCTGTTTGCTGGCAAGAAAGTTTGGTGTTTAATGGAGAGTAGTTTGGTTTTGAAAGGCTTTAAAATTTACAAGCTATTTCTTGCCCCAGTTAACCATTGATTAGAGATCCGTTTCAAGAGCATCATTCACGTTTGTTTACTTACTCAGCTTTGGCAGATTGTTGCATTGATTTTTTAAATCTAGTCATCTAAGGGACATGTTGATCGATGTTTTATACACTGTTCTTCTAGTTTTACATATATTTTCTTGATTTCGTTGCGCATTTTGATTTAAAAAATACTTTAAATTCCAATAAAAACAGCCGAAATTATCAAATAATAAACTTCAACCTTCACAATTTGAGTACATGTCATCTGTGGAACCGACTTTAAAATTATCATCTCATAAAAAAGACGTTAATAACACATCAGACAATAAATCCCGGGACTAATTAATAAAACAACTTTAAGGCAAAATTCGATTTATTCATCAACATAGTCTCTTTCTACGACATTTCTTCGGCGTCAAAATACGCCGAAGTTTCCGATACCATTTCTTCATTGGAGCCAAATCTCTTTCCCTTGAGCATTCGTTTGAAGTCTGCAAACAGCCAGTAATCGCTGAGGGCAAGATTAGGAGAATAGCAATTCATATAGTTTTGCCATCGTTGCGATCGACTTGTGATACGGTGCATTGTCTTGCATAAAGATTACTTTTTCTTCTTCATTTGTGGCCATTTTTTGCGATTTCTTCCTTCAAATGCACTAATAATGATATATAATATTTGCTGTTGACGGTTCTTTCTTTCTCAAGAATCGAAAAACGAAATACCTTGCGAATTCTAAAATACGGAGGTTAGAATGTGCTGTTATTTGCGTCGTTGGTAGCTTTGGATGACTTTCACCTGCTGCTGTTTACTCAGCTCACTGACAAGTTGACTTCGAAGTAAAGAGGTTGATCTATGTTTTATGCATTCTCACATATTTACACAAAAATTCCTTCTTGCTGCGTTGCTGCGTTGCTGCGTTGCTGCGTTGAAACATTTGCAAACAACGCTCTGAATCGTCAACGCGTTGTTTTTTCATCGACCGTGAGAAAACGCGGCACCAACTTTGAACACAACTTTCTCATTGTCAAATATTCATGCAAAATGGTGAATACACTGCCTTAAATTCCACTACTATCTCACGCAACTTTTATTTACGGTCGGCCAAAATGACTTTGTGTATTGTTTTGGTGTTTTCTGAGACAACAGCCGATTTTTGGCAACCTGAAAATTCAGCAAAATTTGTGTCTATAAGTCAGCATACAACGTTTAAAGTCAGCATACCACCTCCTAACCGTTGGAAACGACGGAGCAGACTCCAAATTACACTTATCAAGTCATTGTTCTCCTTGAACAGTAATTTTTCCTATCAGACAGCAATGCTTTACAAACACACGAAATTCAGATTTTTTTCATTGTTTTGAAAATTTGCAGCAGTAGCTTCACTTAAACTACTGTAATTAGTAAACTAATAATCTGATTGGACCCGAATCTTTTCACGTTTGAGGTTTATTACTTCATAGAAATTTTATGGAGTTTTATTAGTGGCGCCATAGATATGCTAAACCTGTGACTTATTGAGTTATGTTCTATTACGACTAAAATAAGACTTGAATAAATAATATGACTATAATAATAGAGTAAATAATACAAATTTACGATGAAGTAATTTTCGAAACTAATAATGCTAGTCAATGCTGCATAATAGAAATATAGTTTCAAAATAACAGACATACAATTTCAAAATAATACAAAAGAATTGAAAATAATGAAAATACAATTTCAAAATAATATCATTAAATAAAGGAAAATAAAGGAGATAAAATATAAATGATAGAAATACTCGTCAAAATGATGTTGGCAATAACTGATCTAATAAAAATTCAAGGTATTAGTGTTTCTTCTAGGAATATAAAATATAATTAAAAGAAATTAGTGAATATTTAGGATGTCACTATCCTAATTTTAGCAACATATATTTTCGAATATCTTATTATACCTTCATTCTTCGCCTATGCTATTCTCAATTTTTCTTGAGAGAACAAAAGTTTTATCGCTTCATGCTATTTAAAATATGAAGAAATTATACAGTATTTGCCGCCATCTTGTAGATTAGTTTTTAAATACTCATACAGCCATTGTTTAATTAATCAATGACTTTTAAGACAAAAGAAATAGCAATCAAACACCGATATTTTTTACAGTGCTTCGTCTAATAAAACGCAAGATAATATTCTTCTCTAAACAAAAATTTGTTTCTTACAAATAAATTTTTACGCCAAAGAAAAGGCTATTCTCTAATGGTCCGAAATATTTATATTTGACACAATTTACTACATTGTAAAACAAAATATCTACTTTTATATATATATATATATATATATATATATATGTTTATTGCTTTGGGAATATTTTCTAAGATGTTGTAAGAATTGTTTAGCAAGTTAGATTGTACTATGATTTTAGCTTTGAAATTGGAAGCTTTGCCGGGAGCTGGGTTTTGTTTCAAAATTCAGTTAGTTTATTTGAAACTTAAACAACACCCAAGTGAATTTCGGGCAGAAGTCAATGAAAAACAAAAGTGAGCATAGAAATAAAAAAAATCTACACCTACACTGAATAACAAACTATTTGACATGATGTGGGAATGGCAACATCTTTGTCATTTCCGGATTTGATCTTACTTCGAATGACAAACAGTGACTCAGGAACAAGGTTATAAATTGCAAAATTTACCTAGATGCATCTTATTAGCATCCATGAAATTAGCTGCGAGGTTTTTCATCTGAGGATGGAAAGAGCGACCCTGAATGCACATTCGGATAATGAAAGTTGCCTACCAAAATCTAAGCAAAGTATTAATGTAACACTATTTTAGCCTGGCCAGACGGAAGTAACTAAATCAGCTGTATTATTAACTGTTGCAAATAAGATGGAAGAAATTTTTTATAAATCGAGAAGAACCAAATAAAAAAAAGATGTTGTTGGTTCTAAGAAGAACTCCGTTAATAATATTTATTATTGGTAGAGGAAGGTAAGGTGTCTCAAAACCCAAAGCCAAGAGATATGAACGACATTATATTCTGCGGGTGTGTTATTTGATAAACAGCCGAGTCAAAGGAAGTTATTGTTGACAATTAGAAAGAGTATGACTAAGAGAAACTCAAATGAAGTCGGAACAAGGACACTGCAGATAAAAAAAATGTTTTTAAATTAAAGGTAATTTTGAATTATCAGAAAAAATGTACCAAATATTTGATGAGAGCAAAAGATTAAATTCCATGAGAATAAAATTAGATAAAATTTAAATTTAGTTGGAAAAGAATGATACACATAAAAGCTAGATTATTTTTGGTATTAAAAGAAAAAGCCAAAAGAAATGATGCCACCAACCAAGAAGCTGCTTTACTGGTTGAACCGAAGAAAAAGAACACAGAGAAAGGTGGCGAGAGTGGTTTCATTCGCCAGATATTAGATTTGCATGTTCGTCATCCACCTATCAGTGAATTTGGGACAAGCATGTAGCCATGAGATGTTGTGCAGAACTGAAGCAGACAAGAAAAATCACCACCATGGTAGCTTACAACACACGCAAAAAACAACAACCTTAATCAGTTTCTGTAAAGCTTCGGTGAAAATCGAACAAAGACATTTTTAAAACGTCACGAACTTGAAAACTCTGATTGGAGTGAAGTGACATTACCAACTAAAAAACTCGAATTAATTTTAAGAAGACAAACACTTCTCTTGGACGAAACATCTGCTCTGTTGTCGGCTAAATAGAGATAACGGAATTGGTGATTGTTATATTCTATTTTCTATTGTTTCTTTTTGTTTGTATTTAATGACTTTTCCGCAACTTATTCGGACGTCATTCAATTTATTTTTGGTGCCATATTCATTAACTGAAATGTGTGTGCGCGTGGGGTCTGGTTCAAGTTGGCGAAGAGTCATATAGCAAGATTTCAGCGTGACTTCCTTGAGATCAAAATTCACAATGTGGGCGGGGAAGAACACCGTTGTAATACTCTACTCAAAGAACAGCTGTTGAATTGAAGCCAGCAATGACCAGGACGCAGAGTGTCGATTCACATTAAGATGCAGAAAAATGTTGTTAGAAAAAAAGAAAAGAGAACTGGACTGTTTCGTAATATTATTCCTCCACTATGGCCGTCAATGCTGGAAAATTTCCTCAGAGATGGGGAACAGAATTGATGTAACAGAAATATTCCGCAGAAGTATGCCGAGAATTCCATAGACCAAACATGTAAGCAACGACGAAATGTTAGAGAAAATGGGAACAAAATGGAAACTTATAGTTCTCATGAAGAGAAAACTGTTGCAAACTTTAATGTACATAATGAGGAAAGAAAGCTTAGAAAATATAATACTTACATAATGGATGGAAGGCCAGAGGGTCAAGGAAAACAACATATAACCTATCTAAAGAGCTTGAGTAAATTCAGTAAATTTCGAATAAATTAATGCCGGAACAATGTTTAGGGAGATAACAAAATGACAAAAATGCTTAGAGGTACAAATTGTGGAGAGCCATGTTCGTCAACATCCTGAAGTCACATTAAAAAGAAATGTAATTGTTATTCAAGTTGGTGTTACATTAAAATGGAGAGCGATAGAAATTTCATTTTTTCTGAGATCTTGACGTTAACAGTTGTTACTATTGTCTTTGCCTTGATATTAACTTTTTTAATATTAAAATATTAGTCTTTGATTACTTTAGCATTTTGAGTTGAATTTCGCCGACTGAAAAGGGCAAATATCTGTTTTTGTTCTTCATATGATGTAGTTTCTAGGCAATATAGCATAGTCATTTTATTGATTGATTAACCGTTTTGTTGCTATGAAAAAGAAAGATAATTTAATTTCATTATTATCAGTCCTATTTACTTAGTGTGATTGGAGGGTCGTACAAAGTTGGTCAATGTACAAGTTCCTTGCAAAATGTCTCATCCTGGGTATAACAACAAACTACATCGGGCGGGAAGGTTTTGAGTAGCGTAGAAACGCATCTTATGTGCTGTTCTTTCCAGGTTTACTCTGAGGCTGGTTGGTCGCAAAAGATATGTTCCTATCTACAGGCTAATAGAGAACTCCAAAACAAAACAAAAACACATTGAAAGCATAAAATCATAATTTTTTCTATAGTAAAAATGCAGCAATATATACTATATATATATATATATATATATATATATATATATGTGTGTGTGTGTGTGTGTGTGTGTGTGTGTGTGTGTGTGTGTGTGTGTGTGTTAAGAAAAATGAAAAATACAATGCCTCGTAACGAATGTCATCGTTTTCTAAAATTCTTTCTAACGGCCTTAAAAATTTTAACTTTTTTATCACATTTATAAATTCATTCACAGGCCAAAAATGCACACTACTAAACAAATATAAGCCTTGATGATGTTTATAACCACAGAAATATTATAAAGTTGGCTACACTACAATAAATCCATATTTTCTTGTTTCTTAAATATTTATTTTATTTTTTTATCTCGCACACATGTACACACACATATCCATATATTATTATTATTATTATTATTATTATTATTATTATTATAACAATAAAACATTATAATAAACTGACGAACAATACGTTGTTTTTATCTAATATATATATATATATATATATATATATATATATATAATGTTGACAGTATTTGATTTATGTTACCATTTTGCTGGGGACAAGGGATGTAAAAATGTAACAATAATTGCATTTCTGTTCACATCAGCTATTTCACTGGTCATTTTCAAGGTTTTATGTTTCCAATATTCTTACTTTTTCTCATGTTTTAACTGTAACATAATTAATTTTAGGCTTTAGAAAAGAAGCGTTATTTAAAGATATCAAGAGACACCCCCGACTAGAAATTGCCTTAGATTTTTAAGCAAAGTCCAAGATTGTAAGATAAGAATCGGTGTGTGCCTATTATTCTCAACCAAAACCGTCTGTTGAAGTGTCTACAATAACCGGCCTCAAAACCCCCATGACAGAAAAAACACCCCCCATACACACACATATATATATATATATATATATATATATATATATATTTTCTAAAGTTAAGATGATGCGTATTGCAAAGATTGCTCTTTTGTCAGTCGTTTACTGGAAGAATGTCATTTTAACGAACAGGTATTTGACATAATGTGCTTGCTATCGAAGTAGAATGTTAATATAATTAATTTCGATGAGTTTTTTTAGTTATGAGAAACTTTTGTGAATTCATTATTCTGAATAGGCAATAAATTTATATACATATATATATATATATAGATAGATAGATAGAT
The DNA here is from genome assembly GCA_037127315.1 of Ascarosepion bandense. NCBI lineage: Eukaryota > Metazoa > Mollusca > Cephalopoda > Sepiida > Sepiidae > Ascarosepion > Ascarosepion bandense. The sequence continues at coordinate 101,733 of JBBBDQ010001515.1, read as the reverse complement.
AGATAGATAGATAGATAGATAGATAGATAGATATAGATATAATATAATTTTATTGCTTAAACACTATTTTTGATGGATACTCGTACTGTTTTTTCTCTTATAATTATACAGTATATTTATAATTATGTACCGACCGGAATAACTGATAAACCTTGTTAGAAAAATATGCGTCTCCAGGCATGAGTCGAACTTGCGTCCCCTAGTCCAAAATTCTAATTTTGTCGGAGGATGTATATTTTCCTGAAATTATTTCTCGATTCTTCAGCTCAGTATATACACACTGCTTAATTAATAAAAGATTGAATATACTTTAAAGCAAGTATCCAATCAAAATAATGTTTGAAAATTACATTGAAAATATGTCGGAGTTAATCCTTTTCTTAAAATAATAATAATATTAATAATAATAATAATATTAATAATAATAATAAATCGAAATAGAAATAGAAATAGAAGATGTAACCATTCTATGGGATTACACCATCTACACAGACAGAAAAATTGAAGCAAACAGGCCAGACATTATTGTTAAAAAACAAAAGGAGAAAACATGTCTACTATTGATATGGCTTGTCCAGCAAATTGCAACATAGCAATCAAGGAATTTGATAAACTGTCAAAATATAAAAACCTGGAAATTGAAATAGAAAAAATGTGGAAATTGAAAACAAGAGTTGTGCCAGTAATAGTAGGTGCATATGGAATGATAAAAAATGGAACAAAACAACACATTGAAAGAAACCCCAACTTAAGAGATATACAAAAAATTGTTTTATTAAGTACAACCCACACACTAAGGAAAACTTTATCTATGTAATGCTAGGGATGATAGGGAAGATAGAAAAACATGAAATGGAGCCATAACAACACGCCACTACCTGCCTTACGTCTCCGCGCAGACTTGGTTGGTAGTGAGACCAAAGCAGAAATCGAAATATGATGAAAAATGACATAATAATAATAATAATAATAATAATAATAATAATAATAATATATATATATATATATATATATATATATATATATATATAATGTCTATTTAAGCAGCAAATGATATATAAGGCAATTATTATTAAAAACGGTTATTTGATGCTGCATAAATTTGATGATCGACTATTTCAAAATACGAATAATACATACGATCGTATTCCGCAATTGAATGATAAAACTTAATTTATTTTGCGCGAAAGTTTTTTTTTAATTACTTGTTCAACCTTCGTCAATAGGTTAATCAAACTAAACCTCACAAAAAATCGAAACAGTTCAGCGACTTAAAAGTTTAATTTCCTGAAAATCTGTTTGGTCAATCAATGACTAATGTTTCGTGACTGGAAACGCTTAATTCCTTATCACCATTAGTGATTCCTTGAAAAATAAGGAAGCATGAAACTTAGGACTGTCAAAAAGAGCCATAAATTACTACAAAGGGATCCCCCTGTCTACACAGTTTTTTTTTCAGTATTAATCACATGCTTTGTACATTATACACTGAAGATTTCAGATCAATAATCAAGCAGATCAAGCAAGTTACTCGACGTCACGTACTTATTCACTGTCTATATATGATGGTTGTAATAGCAAATTTAAATACGTGAATTTAAAAATATGATTGCCTAATTTAAATGATTTCATATATTTTTCAGAATATTGTCTTTTTTTATAAATTCTTGCAAACGCTTCGGCCGATCAATCATTTAGCCTGCCTCTTGTGTACGCTGCATGAAAGTCTTAGAATTCACTGCATGCAATTCTTTTCATTTTATGCCTTTCTTAAAATTCTTCAAATAGAACATAGCACTGCAGCAGACTCCCGGGACTGTGTTAACATCTCGTGCTAGCATTATCATGGAGAGAATGCGAGAATGGTGTACGTTGGAATCTTCTTCTGGTTGGTTCGTATTGTGAGACGTGCTGACGAGTTCCCAGGGCTCTTAGTTCAAAATAAATGGCACTCCTAAAATAAGACAAATGGAATAATGAATTATCCAAAAATCTTTGGATATCGGGAGGAAAATTGCATAAAAACAGAAGTTTGCCTGTTTTGAAGGTTTCTTATTTTCCATTTACTTATTTATTTAGTATGAACTAATTTTTCCTCCTTTAAATTTTGCAGTTGGTATCCTTCCTTACAAATTTATTAAACAAAAAAGTAGATTCAGCTATTTTTAATAAGTGAAAATGAAATTATCGAACGCTCATACATAAAGTACACAATAGAAATGTTCAACCAATTGTTACCTCATTTTAATTTGAGTTTTGTACAAAAACCTTTAGTCGATTCTTCCTTCAACGGTTGAATGAAAATTACAAATAGCTTGATAAAAGACATGAACACGCATTCCGTCCAAATTAACTTATGCTATCAGCTGAGCCTTAATTATTCTTACTCCATGAGCTTACAGAATCTCTCCTAAGATCACCGAATTTAAGCAACGTCACGTCTGGTCAATAACTGGATATGTAGCCGCATTGGAATACCATGCGCTCTAAATTTGGATGTGCTTTTGTTCCAATGGATAATTTCTCAAAATTGTTAATCGGAGAGGCGAATTCTAATTTTGGTTGGGTCCCTTTTATGGCTAACGTGTACATAACATTGGGAAAGTTATGATTCCAACTATTTTCTTCCCAGTTATTTAACTTACACAGCGAAACAATTCTAAGAAAAATAAAAGTGTTGCCAGGATTCGTTATTGGCAGCCAGAGTCTCAATACGTGGATGACACAGTGCAGATAGCAGGCATAGAAAGGGAAATGCAGGAAAGTCTACAGCAGGTAGCAACACACAGCGAAAGAAAGGACTAAGCATAAACTGCAAGAAAACTGAATGTATGGTCATCAAGAAAAAGAAAAACCCCAGAATGCCAACTAGAGGCCGGAGATACTAAAATACAACTAGTAAATAAATTTAAATACCTGGAAAATGTTTTCACAGAGGATGGAAAGTGCAACATTGAGATCCAAAGACCCATTGGCATGGCCAAGGACGCATTACAAAAGCCAACCAGAGTACTGAAAGACAGGAAGATCTCATTGGAAACAAAGAAAAGTGTGTAGGACTGTTATGTGATATTTCTTCTTCTGTATGGAAATGAATGTGGAACGATCTCATCAAGGATGAAGAGTGGTTTGAGGCAGCAGAAATGTGATTTTACTAAAGGGTGCTAAAGATACCATGGACTGAGCATATCTGCAACGATCAATTTTTGGCAAGGATGCAAACGAGAAGAAAAAATCATACTTAAGATCAGTAGGAGATAGATGAAGTTCCTGGGACAGGTAATTAGTAAGGTGGGCCTGAAGAATTTAATACTCACATGACGGATATAAAGAAAACGAGAGAGGGGAAAGCAGTTCGTGTCTTACTTGAGAGGCCTGAGCAGAAAGATGGCGGAGCGATTTTTGGGAGAGATATCAAAGAAAATTATTGAAAACGACAAGAGATAGGGCCAAGTGGAAGTCCGTGATCGCCTACGTCCTTTAGAGACACGGTAAATGAAGAAGAAGAAGAAGAAGAAGAAGAAGAAGAAGAAGAAGAAGAAGAAGAAGAAGAAGAAATTATCTCCAAAAATGTTTTACTATATGAAAATATTTTCTGGCTTACAACAACCTACGAGGCATTGATAAGAAGTATAAAACGAACAAATCAAAACACTAACAAAAGCTAATCAATCATGACTCTTCAAAGATTTATATAATTTCTTTTATATTCTGCGAATTTAGGAAAGGGTACCCAGGAGAAATCTTTAAGAAGACAGACAAGGTCCTAAATGAAAGCGATAATAAAGGACTAATCAACAGCTGTTAGCAGACAGGTAATATAATTGTCAGCAAAAGAAAAAAAAACCAAGAATCGAATTATGAATGATCAATGTCGTAACCAAACATGTATAGACATTTACATATCTGCTAATCAGGAAACAGAGAACTTTATATATGACATTGAAATTAAAATGTGCATTTGAATGCTAAGCAAAGTATTAAGAAAAAGGAGAATTGTAGGCAGTGAAGAAGATATAAGTACAATGGTAAACAAAAAAATCATTCTCTGAATCAGAAAGAAAAACCTCATATATCTTATACACATAATACGGAAAGGTGGCTTGGCAAATTTGATACACAAGGGACGTATCGAAAGCAGGAGAGATAAATGAATACAACAGGTCGCTACCTAACGAAATTTTATCAATGAGCAGCGGAACAGTGCTGGGAATCTTGGGAAATAATTGAAACATGCGAATGGTTACAGTAAATAGAAAATCATGGATATCTACAATCTTCTAGTTCTTTAATGACACAGTACATAAAAGCAATAGAAGGTTTGTCATTCGACATAAGTTCTTTTAGGAACAAAGTGGAGTAGTTTCTTGTTGGTCTCATCATAGTTTTGTATGCAAAGTTTTTACGTTCTCATAGGTTATAAATTATAAGTACCTGCTATTTTACTCATGATTTGGGAAAGAATAGCAGGAAGCATGGCTTTTTTTTCAAGTGTATACCTTTTTTAAAACATTTCTTTTTCAATGTCTTATTGTTGATAACATAATGATCGTGGTTGTAATACAATACAATTGGAAAACAACTGGGGAAATTAATTTGATGTATGTTTTAATGTTTCATTTCATTTCATTTTACGAAAACATAATCTATGTCCAAATTTTGCATAGATCTATGAATATAGTAATGAGATTACCAAGATAAATAAGTCAAATCCGACTCAGGTTATCGTTGCCTGTTGTTTATCTCATTGTGTTAATTCATTTTGTAATTGTCAGTTTTCAATTACTGTAAATAGGTGATAGCTTTGTTTGTTTTAAGCGAGAAGAAACGAAAACAAATCCGATAAAGTAAAATGAATTAACGTGACTGATAAACTGGAAAAACGAGAAGGCTGCATATTTTATGACGCCAAACGAAATTTTTCCTTTTGAATGTTAATTTTCCTTTTTAAAAACACGTGATAAGATATGTTAAATATCTTGGTTAGCCACCTGACTGAAAGAATTTATCCTTTTTTAAATATCTCAGAATGAAACCAAAGGTGAAGATCACGAAACTGAAACGGCATTAGAACGTCTAAATATTAAATATTAAAAAAAATATTGTATTTTCATGAGATTCACAAATTCTCTTAAAGTAGTCTTGGGATGAAAAATGAAAATCGACCAGAGCTGCATTGCTACATCTTTATAATATATATGAAAATAAGTGAATATCTTTCTAAAATTGATATAAAGATAGGCCAAACTTTCCCTAGTGAATCTAATCAATTTTCATATGGATTCGAACAACTTTATCGAATTTTATTAGTTTTATTTTAATCATGTTACACACAGTAGGGCAATGAAGTTTACTTTGGTTTAAAAAAAAAACAAAATTCAGCCAGGATCAGTTTCTTCAAACTGGATTTGGTCAAGATTTTCTCAAATGTCCATAAATAAATTAAGGGCATTAATGATGTTTGCTGGAGAGCTTTACAGAGAATATTTGATTAATACAATTTCCATAGGTATTTGCCCGTAAGTAAATATAACACATCCAATGAAATTGTAACTCGGCTTATCGATTAACAATATATATATATATATATATATATATATATATATATATATATATATATAAGTAATATCCTTGTTAATTGGTATGGTTAATTCCACGGGGGATCTTAATCCGATGAAAACACTGTTAGAAATTAACAGTGTATTGTCATGAAAATAAATCTGACAAATTTATAAATTCATCGTTGATAATTTATTTCCTGAACATTAAAACTATGAAATTCTTTAGAACGAATTTTATACAAAAATGAATGGGTTTGATTTATCTGTACGAAAGGAATTGTGAGTAGAAGGGAAACAGGGAAATCAGAGGGAAGGAGTCAGGTGAACAAATTAATTTCTGAACGCAGATATCATGGTTTCCTCCAAAAACATACAATAATATGACTTTGGATAATACTTTTCATAGTATCTAATACTTGGTAACTGGTCAGTTCAACCGTAAGAATAATTTAACCATGACACCTAGGTTTAAATATTAACTTCGTAATTGGAGCATAATTGCGCAAAGTTGAGATCTGTCGATGTGGTGATCAACATATTCGATAGGTCAATAACATGGATGTGAATACTCTGAAGTCAACCAAGGATATTTGCAAGGCGTTTCCTAGACATTTCGAGAGTCAATTTACTAAGGAGCCTGATCACTCTGACGAAAAGGTTTCAGCTGTTTGGCCGATTTTCCTCAGCTTTTGTCAACTGAATTGGCTAGCTGTAACGGTTAATCCACGGAAGGCCTTGATTGTTCACCTTATGAATTGTATTGAGGTCATTGCATATTTTTGTTTCAGTTCTGACGGTCGTTTTCAATAACTAATTCGGACAGCGGTCTCAGACCAGATCTCGAAGGGAGGGATCACGCTATTGAAAAACGGCTAGGAATTTGTGTGGAAAGGGTTCGCGGACGCTCCTCCCTGAGATTGGCTCGGATTATTGGCGACTAAGTCACGCTTTATTAAGACTTGGGTCCCAGCGACGGATTATCTCAGCAACTAAATAGAGGTAATCTTGCGGTCTGAACAATACTTTTATCAGGGTTTGATTGGATTCTGTGGGCATCTGCTCAAGAAGAGCAGATATGATAGAACGCGTCTGATATCGGCAGATTTCATCCAAAAATTGGTTAATGTAGCAACCTTGGTTCCTGTGAATGGGACGAATCATGATTTTATTTTTCAAGTCGAATTTGGCACCTGTGAACCTTCTCAAGGCTAAGATAGACAAACTTTGTTTACCTAACTTGTTAGTAAGTCTTTTTCCTAGCCTGTTTCAGGTGTTTTTTTTTTGTTATGATCCTCATCGAGATTCCTAAACATATGTTTGCTTTTGGCATTTTTTAAAAATAAGTTTGTTTCTTGACAGCGGCCATTCTTAGTTTTGTGGGAGAGTCGTGTTTTAAACTAACATTTGTTAATTTTATTTTGAATGTTTTTGTTATGCTTAGCTTGTTTTTGTGTGTATACCCTCCCCACTCATATTCATATCATTATATTTAAATATATATTAATAGTAAACTGTGTATGAAGGAATTTTTACGTCATGCGTTTTTTGTAGGTTTCCTGTAAATATGTGGTCTGGGAGTATTTGCAGGTTTGAATAGTGACAAATGAGTTCCTTTGGTGAATGAGAAAAATGGAATGATTGAATATATCTTGATTTTGGTTGGCTAGGTCTAGGATAGAAACCACTGACCAGGCATGCTCTACTTCCCCCTCCAGTCGCCCGCCTAAATTGTATTTTATATACAAAAAATTAACTTTCATTAGTAAATATTCTGTCCTGTAAATGTTGTTATAGTTATTTTTTCATATTGGTACAATCTGCTGACATTACTTTTCCCGTAAAATTTTCTTTTTCTGAATATAAATCAGCTTACATTGGGCTTTAACTTTGTTACTAAATATTTCGTCATAAATTTGGTTCATTTGGTATTTTTCCTAAAGCTTTCAAACGTGAATGATGGAAAAACATTTCCAGAAGAAAGGTTATTAAAAGAAACGTCTGAAATCATATCCGGATGCATACATATAAAAAAAAAATAACTTTTGGTTCGTATGAAACCAGATGAAAAAATGTATAATCTATTTACTCCAATTCCAATTCTATTTCACAACTATTGACTTACTCTTCTTTTTTAACTACATGTTGTGCATTAAAAACGCGTTAGGAATTTAGTCAATAACGTATGACTATAACAAAAGGTTGAAACGATGGTAGCATAGTCATCTGATCTTATTAATATATATATATATATATATTGAGAGAGAGGGAGAAAAGAGAGAGAAAATAGAAAGGGAGATATAAAGAGAAGACATAGAGACAAATTATATTCATAAAGGTTAATAAAATATTTTTTTTGTTAAAATAGGTTTCTTCTCAATATGCCTTTTTGTTACTTGTTTTCCCTTATCCCAGTATATACAGTGGGTAGCCAAAGTATTTAACACATCTGTTTTTTTTTATAAATTTCACAAAAGAAATCGTTAGATCTGAATGAAACTTAAAATATTATAATAAAAATTCTCTACATAAACACAAAGAAAAATTGAGAAACAATGTTTTTTGTGTACTTTTATTTCCAATTTTCGAAATCGACGGTGTGCGAAAGTGTTTAACACGTTTTGTTAATATTTAGTAGCATTTCTCCTGTTCTGCCTCACAGCCTGCACTCTGTTTTTGGAGTTTTTAATAAGCTTCTTGAGTAAAGATTTTGGCAGTTTTACCCATTTATCTTCACAGACTTTCTTTATTTCCTTGATGATATTTTAGATATATTTTTTGTATTCTCAACAAGTTTTTTCATAACTTTTATATTGGGTTATGATCCGGTGACTGGCTAGGCCATTCCAGAATATCAAATCCAATTTCATTGAACCAGTGTTGAGTTGTTTTAGACACGTGCTTTGGAATGTTGTCTTGCTGAGATACACAATCTCGGTCAAGCCACAAAGTTGTCGCCCTTCTTAATAGATGCGTTGATAAGATTTGCTTGCTTTTGCTACATTCATTCTTCCTTCAATGATTTCAATTTCTCTTATTTCATTATATCAAAAACAATCCCAAATCAATACATTTCCACCCCGTAATTTATTGCCGAGATGGGGTTTACTGGATTGTATTCAGTTAATTTTCCCTCCATACGTGGGAGCACATGTTTCTTCCGAAAAGCTCAATTTTCTATTCATCTGACCAAATAATTTTCTTCCAGAATTCATCTTTTTCATGTTCATACTTTTTAACAAATTTTAAACAGTCTTACACATGTTTACATTTTAATAGTGGAGTTGTTCTTGGGAATCTAGAATACAGGCCTGTACGATTCAGTGATCTCTTTATTTTATCTTTGCTTACTTTAGTAACGGCGTTTTTTAGATGGTTCTGAAATTCTCTTCGAGTCACAAATGGTTGTTCCTTCACATTCCGAGGTATAAATCGTTCAGTAGCCTCGTTACAATTATGTACATGACTACTCTGTTGACTATTTTCAGTAGTATCTTATTCTTTCTAAATTCAAACAGCACCCTTTGTACACGCAAGCAAATTTAAATCTTGAGCAATTTTTCAATACCACTTTACCATGTTTCTGCAGCTCTATAATCTACTGTCGCATATCCTTTGACAATTCTTTTGTTTTAACCATTTTATAAGTTTCTATAGCAGAACAATCTGTAGTTTATAAGGATCTATATGTACGGATTCAGTGACATGCTTGGTTAATAAATATATTGAAGACAACCTGTGATTGGTAGAAGTACAAACCGTATCAGTATAACTGAAAATGGTTTTGAAAACTTATGCATACATTCAAATTTTAAAATTGGCATTAATAATATATTAAAACATTTTTCTCTGTCTTGCCCTATGTTTACTTAGACAATATTTCTTAAAATGAAGTGTGATACCAGGGATTGTGGATAAAAGAATGATAGCTGACTATTGCTGGAGTATCAAAAGTGACTTAAATAGCATTGAAGATGAGAGACAATCATGAAAGAGAAAATTTTTACCGTAATTCTTATGTTCACAAAGGTGTTATTTCTGTTAATAATTTATTAAATGTTTTGATGAAAATCATTTTTGGTTTTGCTATATTCAATTGTGTTATGTTTAAAGAATCAGGGTCTGGCTGTTATTGAAAAAATAGTATTTTGCAATAAATAGACTAATATTTGTTGTTTTAAATACGAATTGAGAGGTTTCTACGTTTTTACTTTGAGAAATATTGTCATCGTTCAATATCATATACAGAGAAAACAAATGAAACATATTTAAAAAATAATAATAAGATATATTTCTGTACAGTAAAAATGGTACCTAAGCAACAAAAAGTGAGGTCATTTTCATATTCAACGCCCTCAAACTAGCGAAAAAAGATGTTTGGTGTCTCGACATCATTTTTGACCAGTGTAATCGATCCTGACTTGGCAGCCTCCCTTCTATCACGTTCTCACCGCCGTGATGTGTCTTCTCCCTGTTTTTCTACAGGTATTTTCATGGCTACTGCTCTGACCATATTTTTCCTGATGTTTTGACTATATTTATTTATGTTTGTTACTTGACTGGCATCTAGTTCCGATTCTTTTACTGTCGAAATAGTTAAATATAACCGCGTCTCTTATACTCTGTTTCTTTTCTCGCACTTTCCGTTTATGAAACTTCTTCGTTCGAATACTTCTCGGATATGTAAAAAAGTTTGAATCCAACGTCAATTGCCATCTTTTATTTTCTTGGTTTTCATTTTTATCTTATAATTTCTTTGACATCCCCTGTGCCTTGTTTTTCTCACGTTGTAATCCTCGCCGCAGCAGTGGCGTTCCTGCGTCGCTTTCGATAAAAATGATTATAAATAAACAAAGAAAAAAACAAATAGTGCTTTGTGCATTTTTGTATGACAATATTCCACATACATTTTTGATCAGACCTCACCCACCATCGGGTGATAAGCTTAAATGAAAAATAAATGGTGAAAACGATTTATTTTTGGTAATATGATATGTAAGTGAATGTGGTGGGAGTGTAGTACGATTTAGCCGGTAGATTGTAGCCATAGTAATACAACCTTGGTTTAGGAGAGGGGTGCGGAGTAGCTTAGTTTTGAACTGGTCACTTTTTAGATTTGTCTGGATAATTCTTATATTGGGATGTAAGGTTTTTTAAAAAAGGATAAATACTTTTTATTTTACTATCTATGAGTGGATGGAATAAAGTTGTTATTAATGTTGTGCGAGTTTATTTTCTTTTATTTATACGATGTTCGATTTTTTATTTTGAGGTTTAAACATGGGTGTTTATTACGATTTTGGAGGGGGTTATTTTATGTGAATGAAGTAATTTTTGGTTAATTAAATTTTATTATTTGTATCACTATGGCTACAAACTACCGGCTAAATCGCGAAGATCTTTGTGTAGGGATACTATGATTTTATAAACCATTGTAACAAACATTACAATATATATATATATATATATATATATATATATATATATATACATATAGTAAATGATGATGTTGTTCTTAAATTGTTAAATATTGTGATTTTCACAGTAATAATTTATATCGAATTTTGCTTCGTAAAGAGAATAAAAATTAGAAAGCTTTGTTCATGTGGAATTTGAACTTCTTTAGATGTAACTAAGAAAATGTGTATAGACTTCTCTTCTAAGACAGTTTGGAAAATCGGACACAGGAAACTCTGCAGGCAAATTAATATGTAAGATAATTTGAAGTTAGAGGCGAAAGACCTAAATTTTGCTTTTGAACTCCGACACACGTTCAGAACGTAAACACAATGTAATCTTACATTTTCCTTTTCATCCATGTTTCGTTGTTGCAGGCAAAAGAATAAGGCTTCCGGCGCTATGGCGTCCACTGGGCTGACGCTTCGCCACGCACAAGGTTACAAGTTTTGGAAGGTCTTTTAAAGAACTATTTCTTTCGAAATCTTGAAACATATTTATTTTATATAATGACGGGTAAATACCTGGATTGTTAAAATATTTTGTTAACATTTCACAAAATATTTTTAATTAATGAAATGTTAATTGTCATGCTGTTACCGTTTCCTTAGAAAGAAATATTCGTTATTCATTGACCAAATCAATACAGCTGTCGCTTGAAATTTATAAAAACTTTCTCTTCAAATAATTGTTAGCATCTTGATAATGTAATTTTTTCTCCAAGTTATATATTATCCATATGATGCTTCTGTTGTTGCTGTTGAAAGACCTCAATATGTTTTAATTTTTTATCTGGTACTGTTCTGTGGGATTCTGTAGCATCAGATAACAATGTTCGAAGAAGTTTAGGATGTGGTTTCCGGCTTTCTCTTTCCAATCTTTTCACTATTACATAGCCCCCTGCACATCAGTGGCGTTACCGCCTTGCTTGGGGTGATAAGTGTTTTCTCGGCTTAAATCAACAGATTTCTCTTGCTCAAAGACAATTTTATTTTAAAACAATTATTTTAGGATTGTTGGTTACTCAATATGCGTAGCTGTTAGTGCTTTTTCCATGTTTGATAAGGATTTACAATCTAACCTTTTATTTGACGAAATGGATTGTCAAAATCGTGAATATTGCATGTGCTATCCATATTAGTTAAAGATTCTATGATTTGTTGATTGATTTTGTTTAGCGGCATATTAATTTTTTCATTATTTAATGCTAAAATCTTAAGATTTTGAACCTAATTTTATGATTTCAAGTATGTGTATTTGTGAATAATTGTATGCATTGAAGGCAAAGCTATATGCTTTTTGTGTATATATTTTGTAGATAATAAAATGAATTGTTGCTAGTGTTTTATAAGAATATATATTTTTGTTTTTTAATGTTGCATTGAGTGTCATTTTGTAATAAAATATATTGTTGCACATTTTATAAAAAATACTGTTGATTTTTGTTTAGAGGTTTAATATTTGCTCATAGCTTTCACCCAACAGATGTTACCACCCCGGGACGGTTAGAACAGCAGTTAAATTATGGTCTCACGCTCCTGAAAACCTCTAATCTCTCAATCAGAAGCGTTGCTGCTAGATATGATTTATTGTCATACTCTTGAATTGGCTTTTGAAAGTCCTAGAAAAATAAAGTTTTATTATCTAATACATTTACGTTGCTTGAAACTCTGAAGCACACCCCTTGAAATGTCAAGGTTTAAAATACGTTTAAAAGTTGTAGGGAAGAAGAATTAAAGTTCAATTTGCAGTGGCATTTTCACTGATGTAAAATCGCTTTGTCGCTACTCTAAAACTAATTCCAAATATTTAGACAAAGCTGCATTCGTTACTTTCTCCAGTTTGTTAAAGCGTTGGCACGTTATTCTAGTTCCACTGACAGGAATCAAAATTCCACTCAGGTTTCTTACTCATGAAGTATTATTTGGCGAAATGAACACCCGCCTGGATGAAGCTACGAACATTATAATCACATCTACTTTGAGTATATTTTAATTATAAAAATATTGGGTTGTTTAGAAAGTTCATGCAAATTCATGCAAATTTCTAAAGGATATTAATGTACAAAACAAAATAATCCGATTAAATATTTATTTAACTAAGTATAAATTTGCAAGAATTTAACCATTTCAACCTATATATATATATATATATATATATACACATGATAAATACAGCCAACTATATATAACTAAACTCTATTAAAAATATAAACTAAACCTGACATCCAAAGGAAATTCAGAAATGGAAACAAACATAGTGAAAAACACAGATAAGAAATTAGAGGAAATATATTATTGTTTATATATATATATATACATATATATATATATATATATATATATATATATTGCATTTCTAAACGATTTATTACGCGACCAAGATTTCTACCATGAGCAATAACTGATTTTACCTTTTTCTTTTAAGAACGCTCACGTAACCGTGTTTTTTCGTTTTTTTGTTGTTGTTGTTGTTTTGAACGCTCAGGTGACAGGAATTTTTGAATGCACAAATTTTAAAATTACAAGAAATTATGGTGTTTTCATCCATGGTTGTATGAACCTAAGAAGTATTTTTAGAATGGTTACACTTTGTCATAATTTCCGTTCTTTCATTCAACAGTTCGCTTTTGTTTGGGAATAGCACAATCTCTAATTTTTCTTCTTGTACAAAATTGACTAGGTACGTGTGAAAATTAAAATCAAAATAAGGAAAAGATCCAGACATAACGTGGAGTTAAGTAAAAATAGCCAAGCCTTAAAAGGGTGACAAAATATGAAGACTGTGCCAAGAAGAAAAATAATAACTCGTTTACAAATGAAAAATATTCAAAAGTTCTGCAATATAATTGTATTGAATACCTTTAATACAAATCTGCACTGGTCTAACCTTATTATGACATGAAACTAAGTCATTAAACAATATATATATATATATATATATATATATATATGTGTGTGTGTGTGTGTGTGTGTGTGTGTGTGTGTGTGTGTGTGTGTGTGTGCCAGTCTGAACTTGTCTACTTATCATACAAAGATTAAACTTGACTAATCTATGTATATGGTCACACACACACACGCACGCACCCACACATACGTACGAGCGAGCGCACAGACACACACACACAGACCCACACACACACACAAACACATATATATATATGTATACCAGTGCATGCTTATATATATATATATATATATATATATATATATATATATATATATATATATATATAACACCACTGCGTGTGATTGCGTATATATATGTCTGTAGGTGATTTTTTTATTTATGGCTTACGTTTGCAAATGCAAAACTAAGAAGTATTTTTATGCTTGCTGCAGGTTCTAATCTTGCCATGATCGATTCTGTCCTGAAGGGAGAACTATAAAAAATATCCAGGCATCGTTACCAACGTACATATGTATTCAATGAACGTTACAGCGTATCAAAAACACACATTTTTCAATTTAAAAAGTAAATCTTACTATACAGTCAAAATATATTTGTCTCAGTACATCAGAATCAATTTTACGAATTTAATTAAAATGACATATCTCCAATGACATGTAACTGTTTATACAAACAAAAAGAACAGATACAAATGTGAACAGAGTGTGAACCATACTGTTCTCGTATTGAAAGCAAAGTGTCCGACTAAAAGCAAATGAACTGAATATGAATATAGCAGATGTCAGTGGCAGAGAATTCAGAACTAAGACAAATTTACTCTTAGATGATGTCTGGAATCGTGACTGATGAGCTGAAAAAACATCGGCTGGTTGATTCATCCGATTCATTTGAATAATACAGATATGGTTTATAGGGATGAAACAATGTTTTCAGTAGTAATCAAAAGGTGAGTACATGCACTGGGAAACAAAGAATTCGCCTCGGGCAAAAATGCACGCATATTTCACTCACAGTTCAAGACTCGCTCTCTCTCTCTCTCTTTCTCTCTCTTTCTCAGTTTGTGTGTGTGTGTGTGTACGTTACTGATCATAAGAGGGTTGCTAACTTCTGTTGCTTAGAAAAATGACAATCGTCAATTGAACTATTTAGAAGTATAGAAACATTATGATAATCTGTTCAGAGAAAAATGCATGAACTCTAACAAGACAAGTCAATTTTCCAATATGATTTCATTAACGTTTCCGTTGTCTACTCGAAAAAATAACTTACGATAGAAAGATTCCATATATTAATTTCATTTACGGCACGCAACTGTGATTTCTGAAGATCAATCCTTGTCATATAATTCTTAGTAATCATTTCTTTCATCAAGAATTTTTTTTTATATAATCGTTTCACCCCGAACAAGGCATTTCACTGCCACTATTGCGCGGGGGGTTACATAGAGGAGAAAGTGGTAAGAAAGGATGGTTAGACATAGGAAATGTCAGAAGGAGGGTGATAGACGGGTAAGGATACCGAGAATGGTTGGGTAGATGGTGAGTGTTGGGAGAATAGATGCAAGTTTGTGTGATAGGAGGTGTCTATTGACCTTACATTTAAACTCCTGGAGATTGTAGCTGTTAGGAAAGCAGACATGTGGAAGGGAATTCCACAGGCGGGAAGCGCGAGAAAAGAAGCTGTTGGAGTAGAAATTACGGTTACATCTTATCAGTTTTACTGTAAAGGGTGGGACCTAGTTGCTAATCTAGTATCATAAATTCGTACCTAGGCGGCACCAATGATCTGAGTTCATCGGAGCAGAAGCCGTGAAAGTATTTATCGAAGAGGAACAGGGAAGTCACGTCTCACCGGTGGGAGAGTGGTTGCAGCCGGTCTGCCAAGTCAGTATCAATCACGTTACACATTTCCCGCTGTATTTTGTCAAGAAGCCCGAAGAGAGCCCGAGGAGAGTAGCAGGGACACCCGACCAGATGTGGCAATAGTATTCAATACACGGCGGATGGTAGATTTATATATGTGCAGGATGATTCAGACGGGAAAAACTTCCGGGTCCTGCACAGAGAACCGACTTTCATAGCGGCGGCTTTGGCAATGGATTCGATATAGTCATTCCATTTGAGGTCCGCAGAGAATGTAAGGCCAAGGAGGTGTAGTGTCTAATTTCATCTAACTTTAAAATAAAAATGTATTTATAGCTAATTTTTACAGGTCAGTAACGCCTGCTGATAATTACGTTTCTATAACAATTACTGCTTTACCCTGCTTCTTTGTCAGTAGACAAAATCCATGCCAAACACCGTGCGATAATTATACGCAGTTTGCACTAATGAATCATTTTTCACCTCACTGTTGGCAAAGGGGCTGAAATGACTATTAACAGGGGATAGTTGATGGCATTCTCAGGTTTGTCCTCGTCTAAGATGCACGCAGTTTTACATTTCATCAAAATGGATCAAATCAAAGAGAACGAATCCCCTTTGAAAAAAGCCAATGTAACCTTAGAAGTCAATATGTATCCTTAGAAGTTAATTGCTGACTGAAAAAACAAAAAACAAGAACCTCGACTCTTATGCAACATATTTCTAAATACAAATCAAGTGCATTATCACTACTACTGAAGAAACCTCTCCTTGGCTTACCCTGTTTTTATGCGTCTAGACGTAATCACCACACATGGCCAACTGCGAATTGGCATACATGATTTTTTGTTTTTGCTTTTTTGTTTGTTGTGCATATCAACCTCTATGGGCTATTTAATGGCAAAATCTAAATATTTTACGCAATTCTGTTTCAATAACTGTTTTAGTGATACAAGTCTTATTAATTATACAATAGAAAAGGACAAGTAAATAATAAGAACCCAAATTGAATTTGAACTCAGCTCTTCGATTAACAATTCCGAGCAATTATCTATTACACCTCCGCACATCCTACTTCACAGCATCTACTATTCCCAAGCGGTCATTTAACGCCTAGTGGAAGTGTATTAGCGTTGATTTTAAGATGTTCCCCCTCCATTAAATATTAAATTTTTTGTGCTGATCGGGTTCACTTAACCTCTCCAGACTAACATCTGGTGGTTGAGCCGCTTTAGTTGCCGACAATTCAACCTCTGAAATTTGAATTCAGAGTTGCTTTTTTCCTAAACTATTTGACATCCAAAACTATAGAACGCACTTTAACATGATTTTTGCTCTTTAGCTGGTAGGGAGATTCGTACTTTTCCCAAGAGTACTTGCATGTAAGTGAATAAAACGATCTCGATTAGAATTCGAAGTCGTCTCTCGGATTTCCCAATCCATTATTTCACCGTGATTCTGAATACTTGCTACTTTTGGTTATTTCCAAAATTGACAAATGTTCAAACCTTCAGAAGCTTAATAATTTGAAGGAGATAGTAGCCAATAATAACAATTTAAGGAAACCTTATAAAGAATTACATTCTCAGACTTGATATATCTTGCTTGTTAGGCTCAATTAAAAATTAATCATAATTCATACTGTGATAGGGTAAATTGTCGAAATTAAACTCTTTTTTAATTCCCGCATGCGGGTTGTTGTTTTTTAATTTTTCGACTGCACATTCAAGTCAGGTGGGTACTATCTGTATTTCAAAAAAATACTACCATGATGCAATTCACTCCGAAAAAAAATTGAAATGTTTGCTGTACAGCTTATCATTCACACCGAAACCTCAAATACTCATTTCCGAGTGTTTAGATGTCAATCTGAAGAGAGTGCAGAAGATTCGGAAGAGTTGGATGAGTCCAATGCTGATTATGAAAGTGTTTGGAAGGATCACTAGCGACGGCAACGTTATGATTCCATTCATCTTCCAAGAGAACCTTACATTCAATACATAGATGTACAGCAAGTGCCTTGAAAGAGGGGTGATACCCTTAATAAAAACAATAAGTGACTCCTGCAGCACCCTATGTATAGCAACAGAGTTCTGAATCATGCCACACAATCAGGAGAACATTTTCATGGCTATCACACAAATTATGCAAACTCCTTGTAACACCAAAGAAGAACTAAAGGCAAAAGTCATGGCAGCATTCATAAACTCAAACAAGGAGACCATCCCGAAGATTTGCAGATGATGCCAGAGTAATAATGAAGCTGTGGTTTAAGGCAATGGCATTTTTGTTGAATAAAGATTTTCTTTACTATTTCAAGATATCACTCCATACGTTCTCTAAATAGAACTGTTAAAATGAGTTGTCATGGTGTTTTTTTAATTTTTGAGTTATAGAGACGACAATTTTTTGATCGCATCCATTATAAGAGAACGTCAAACTTAGTCGGGTTAGAAAACTACTTGATTATTTCTTTAAGTGTATGCCATTTTCTTTGAGATGAAAATAGATGCATTTTTGCCTTAAGAGTTGTCCTTCTCCAAGTTTGGTTACCAACAAAAGCTCAAGAACCCAGGCTTTTCGACAATTTTACCTTTAGCTGGGTGAAGACATATTTACATTTGTCAAGAGTAGTTAAAGGTGTAAAAGTGATGAAATCGACGGGAATTCGAACTAGTCTCTTTGATTTTCTCACTTGCAATGTACAACTATAAAGGTTAGTTCTCTGTTTCGGGCTATTAATTTTTTCATCGTCAGAATCCATCTTGCCCATTTATAAATCTATCGCTCATCAGTGAATTGAATACTGATTCCATATCTGGTCGGGTGCTCCTACTGTTCATCTCCGGGTTCTCTACAAAATCCAAGGCAGGTTCTGCAATATTATCAATCCTGACACAGCAGCTCACCTTCAGTCACTGTTTCACCGACGTGATGTTATTTCCCTCTGTCTTTTTTACAAGTATTTTCATGGTAACTCCTCTGAGCAGCTTTTACTCTGGTACCCCAGCCACATGTATTTAGTCGTGCTACTAGATCGACATCTAAGACTCACCATTTTACTCTTGAAATATTTCAATGTAATCTCCTCTTCCGCACTAAAAGTTTCTTTTCTCGCACTTGCGGAACTCCCTTCCTTTTAGTTGCTTCCCTCATAGATAAAATCTACAAAAGTTTAAATGCAACGCCAATCGCCATATTTTATCTACTTTATCTCCTTTTTCAACATCTTCTGTACTATTTTTTGTTCTCTCACTAGTGAGGTTTCTGCCTTGATTGAAGTGAAATGGTTACAAGGAAAAGGCGCAAAATATTTCATTCAAACGGGTGATGCTGTCGAAAGATTATCAAAAATTGTGTTTTAATAAAAACAAAACTGGAAAGGCAAGTTGTTGATGTAAACATTTACGAAAGATGAATATAGTTGAACGTATGGATAAAATCAGTAAATAATTAAAAATATCTCAGTACTTAGTATTGTGAAAACATTCTTTAGAAAGGTTTGTAAATGGTTTTTGCATGCCGAATAAAATTGTAGTGTAAAGAATTGGCTGTTATACAATTTTAATCTCATTATTTTATATAATAAATTCTTACATCCAGCTCTACGCAAATTAAATTCCACTTCAATTATACGAAAACTGTTTGATATTTAACAGGCCAGGAATAAATTATCTTAATTTTATTCTTTTTTTAGTTAATTTTTCCAGCAAAAACAACAAATATTATATAATATTTTTAATCCTTTCACGCCAAGCAAGGCAGTACCGCTACTGGTGCACAGTGGGGCTACGTAAGAGAAGATTAAAATTCTAAGCAGGAAAAGAGCGAAGAGAAAGACGAACCAGTTACTGGGGATGTCGAGGAAAGAGGCAAAAGAAGGAAGACCAGTGTGAAGATAGTTGCGAGGGTAATGTGAGAAAGGAAAAGAACAAGATACATGAGGTGATAGGGAAAGGAGGAGATAAGGACCGGAGTCAAGTGGACTGGAGATGGGAATTGACATTGCATTTAAATTCATGGAGATTGTAGCTCTCATGGAAGCAAGTATACAGAAGGGAGTTCCACAGGCGAAAAGTGCGAGAAAAGGAGCTGAGAGATTTGAAGTGGTGACTGTATTTAGTTGATTTAACTGTAAAAGGGTTAGGATTTGTTGATAGTCTGGTTGCTCGTGCTAAGCTTGTCGGAGAAGAAACCATGAAACTATTTGTAAGATTGACAAAGATTAAGTCATATTCCGCCGGTGAGAAAATGACTGGAGTCGAGCTGCCAGGTTGGAACAAATCACGTTACAGATTATCCTTTGGAGCCTGTCGAGAACCCTGTGATGGATGGCAGGGGCGCCCGACCAGATATGACAACAGTATTCAATGCCCGGTCGGATGCTTGACTTGTATATGTGCAAGATTGAGTCAGGTGGGAAAAATTTCCTAGCCCGACACAGTGACCCAACCTTCCTAGCAAAAAAAAAAAAAAATTTAAGATTAATGTATCTGTACTAAGCCCAATATCTAATAGCCTGACTCGAATAAATATCAAAGATTTGTACTCGATATTATGTCAGGTAGGAGTCTTGAGAAAGAGACACCAAAAATGCCAAATGCAGAATCAAAACTTAAATTGAAACATTGGGCTCACCAACACGAGTATCTATTTAACTAAATAAATGTTAATGCCCCAACCTTAGCTAAATTTAGTTCAATACTTGTCCACAACAGAGATGAAGTAAAAATTGGAAATTTTAGATACTAAATGGGAAATACCTCAAAATGAAATTTCCAGAAAATAAAGTAGAAATTCTAACGTAGCTCGCCTTTAGAAGGGTGGAGCATGCAACGCCCAAATCCTCGTGAATATGATAATAAAAATGAGGAAAAAAGTTGAAAAGATGTACATAGAGTAAATGGTAGTGGTTCTAAATATACATTGCCGTCTATCTTCACTCACTCTTGTTTGGATACGCCTATATTTCTGTAAAGAGGTAACTACTTATATTTTTCGGTGATGATGTATGTATATGTTGTAGTTTTATTGAATCATATTTTGGAATTCAGTTTGATATTTTTTCAAGAAATTGTAGGATATTACAAGGATTAATGTCCCGAAAGGAAACTTATATTTCAAATCACTTATTCTACGATTTTTGCTGCCATTGAAATATATATACAAATATCTTCGTTCAGCTTTAGCGTATGTCTCATTTCTTTTTAATCAGCACTTCCCAAGTCCACTTAATTATGTTGGGTTACTCCAGACTCTTTTTAAAAAGTATCTTCAGACCCACTCGTTTTCATAATGAAAACTAATGCTCTACACAACTAATCGCATTCCATGCCAAACTTTCAGAAGCTGACAAATATGAAAGACATAATGACTTATAAAAGTTTTAAATCAACATTTAAGAGGAGAGTTTAAATCGCTTTCAATAAATTATTAAATATTTGGCTAACACCCAAACGGCTATTGATACCCGATTTATTTAATAAATTATTAAATTCTTGGCTAAAATTCAAGGACAGGCGTATACATAGTATTGAATTATTGGTGTATTTTCGGTGATCATAATTGAATTATAAACGTTAATTTGAATATGAATTAACAATTATCCCAAATGTAAATATCATACAGTTTACAGACGGATAATTGACAGTAATAAATAATTTACATCGGGAGATTCATTGTTTTGTTTTTATATAATTAATATTTTTTAAGTAGGGGTTGATTCTAGGTTATATGTGTATATAACTTAATGGCAGAATAATCGTAAAATAAGTGATTTGCTATATGAATTCCCGCTTTGAAAGATACACTTTAAATAAAACAAAGATTTATTTAAATAGTTAAGTACATACTTTTATAGAATTTTCGGGGATTTCATAATTTCTTCGGAAATCTTTACCTTACATATTTTCTGACTATATTCCGATGATCGATTCAAGAGTAAACATCATATTTACAAAGGGAAGAAACGTCTTTAAGAAATACTTGTAAAAACTTACGCAATATTTAAAGGCATTTTAATTAATAATTAGAATAATCTATATATATAAAATTATATGTCTATCTGTCTGTGTGTTTGTGTGTCTCCATTTTAACGAACCCTATTCCTCCAAAAAACTTGGTCTAATTTCAATCAAAGGTAGATCACTTATTGTTCGTTGCATGAAACATTGAAGTATACATTTTTCTTTCCGAATTGATTGAGAGGGTACGATAGAATTCACCGAAACGCTTACAATTTACGAACTCTTCCTCGCCGAGATTCCTTATGCGAATTCAACTAAAATCAGATCAATGTCCGAACCTTTGATGTACACAAAAATCTTTTGAAATATTGTACATGATTCGTCAAAAATCAACGACAACCATAATTTCTAGCGGTCTTTTGTGCATTTTAATGCATGTCCCTGAGACGCTTTACTCAAACTTAACCGACATAGAGTTAATGGTAGATCAAAGTTTGATGCCTTGATATGCGAACCAAAATTTTAATTAACACAAAGGATGCGGCAAAAAATAATAGAAGATTTTGCTTTTTGCAATTGTTTATTTCTCCGAAACGTTTAGTTTTATTCCAACAAATATCGGGTCTGTTTTGGTATATCTATCTCATCATATGGCATAAAAATTTGTGGTTTTCTACAAAGTTTCGAACCCTCCGACGTTGCAAGGGCAATGCATCAATTTTTTTGCGTTACAACGTCAACGCATCACATTGCATGCTCCTGTAATACTCGCTTCCATTCTAATCGGTGTTTCAGCGTGAATATGACCATAAGACCCCAAACGAATATGTGGTTGATATATAAGCAGTTATCTGCATTTACTGACATATATTTTAACCATTTCACTTCAAGCAGGGAAATAAAACAGCCTTATGTAAGGGCGTACTTAATGTGAAAGAATATGCGAGAAATAAAAAAGAACAAAAATAAATAGTAATTAAACAGACAGAGCAAAAAGATTGATATTCCATTTTAATATTCTAAAATAGAAAGTTGCCTTTTCTGACAAACCCAACGAATCAAATATGTTGTTATATACTATCACAACTACAAATAGAAAACAATTAATTTAATCTCAACATAACATTTTTCACAACTACAATTTAAGCTGTAAAATGTTTAATCAATACAAAACAATGCAACAAACCAAGCGTTGTGGTGCTATAGATACCGACTTGGAACGAGAAATCGAGGAGCTGAGTTCGAATTTCAGTTAAATTTCTTGCATTCAGTTACGCGCAAATACCCCTGAGAAAGGTGTTACTCCGTTTCAAGATATGGTTTAAATAACAGAACAGATTGGGTTCTTTAGCCTTGGTCGGCAACAGGTCTACCGCAGAAGCAACCTATTCCGAGATAATCTCCAGCCTACTCAGTCATGTTTCTTTCGAGACATGATCGCTCCAGCGTGTATCCCGCATGGCATTTAACTGACTGACTATTACCGGCAAGTATTGCCAGAAGTAGTATAACAGAGAAACGTCAAAAATTTGAATAACAAATTATATGAACGAAAATGAGATATTAAAAAATATATTATTTGCTCACGGTGACAAGACCGACCACAATTGTTTCATAAAAATCCTACTCTAATTAAAATAAAAGTAGTTCACATTGATGAAAATGTATAGAAAATGATTTGATTGCTGATTCATTGACAGTAATTTTGCGTTCAAGTTTTGACAATGTTTCATCATTATTGGAAATTTTTCTGTTGTCGCAATGTGCAAAATCTAAGAAGAAAGACGGTGGAAACAAAAATAATAATCTAAGTGAAATTGGCTGTGTTATACAGAATGCAATGGTTAAATTGTCGCCATTTTATATTTTTAATTTTGTGCATGGCGTTGCTTGTTGTTTTTGTTTTTTTTGTTTTTTTTTGTCGACTACACAATATGGAAGAGTCAGTTTTTCAAAGTCTGTGAGAAAAAAAACACCTTCGACATAATAACATCTCGCCGGAATAATTCGGTACATTTGTGTGTCAATCTGTGGACAGTGCAGAGGATTAAGAAAGAGTTAGATGAGTCTGATGGTGATTATAATGATACATCAGCTCTGAAAACTCACTCTGATTGTTCTGGTAAGTAAAGGACTCCCGAATCTGTTGATGAGGGTCTCAGCCTCAACAGAGAGGCTTAAATCAAGTTCCCTAAGATGCCAGTATTTCCCTGGGTGAAGAGAGTTGCAGCTGAAAGATCCTACAGTAGGACTTTGCATCATGCCACACAAGCAGGAAAATCATGGCTGTCAGATAATACCTGAGACTACATCATCCATTACATCTGGCCATTTAACTCCCCATCGTTCATTATGTGCTGGTCGCAGTTAAGCAAAAGACGAACAAAATTCCTTGTAACATCAAAGATTAAATGAAGGCATAGATTATAGAAAATCACCAACTCAAGGAGTCCACTCAGTAGGGATGCAGGAGATTTCGATGATGTCGATTTCATTAATTGAATTAATTATATAAATTTACTTTTAGTATCTAAAGATATTTTTGTGAAATTTTGGTAAATGTATCTAATAAAATGAGATGTTATGTTAATTTTTGCTCAAGTTAAACGACAATATTTATATTACACCCTTTATACACAAAACAAATTTAACTTTCTTTTTCGAAATTTAACATTTCCTGAATCTCTCGTTCGAGCACATCGGAAGCATATCAGCGTAAATAAACCGATAGCGATGAAGTCCAAAGGAATGAAACCCGTCTCACGAAAACTTTTTTCCACTTTGTTAAACATATTTCTTCCGAAGCTGTTGTTGAGATATAAAAATTTCTTTATACTATCTATCTATCTATCTATCTATCTATCTATCTATCTATCTATCTATCTATCTATCTATCTCCCCTTTATATACATATATATATATATATAATTTTTTAATACACATTTTGAGATTGTATGCATATTTTTATAATTTATGCATATTCATATATTTTGGCTGATACGCAGGTTTTTATAAACATATTTATGTTTTTTTAACAATTTTACATATATTAATTTACTGAATTTAGATCAATAAAAGGAAACAAATATAAAATTGTTTTAAAAATTTCAACTTATTTAAGGTTGGGTTACTGTGTCAGGTCAGTAATTTTTTCTTATCTGAATCTATTTTGCACATTTATAAATCTACCATTCGTCTGTGCGTTGAATACTGTTGACATATCTGGTCAGGTGCTCCTGCTGTTTACCTCGCGGTTTTCGACAAAATTCGAAGGAAGTTCTGCTATGTAATTGGTCCCGATTCGGATACTCGCCCTCGGTCACTTTCGCACCGGCGAAATATGACTTTACTCTGTCTTTTCTGCAACTATTTTCACGGTTTCTTTTAAACGAGCTTTATTTCCTGGTGCCCTGTTCTCATAAATTTACCAGTGTGACTAGATTGGCAACTAGATCTCACTCTTATACCCTCCAAATAGACAAATTTAAACGCCAATTCTATTCTATCTGTTTCTTTACTTGCACTTTCCTCCTTTAGAAATCCCTTCCACATGCTTGCTTCCCTGATAGATACAATCTCCAAAAATGTAAATGCAACTTCAATTGTTATCTTCTATCTTGGTGACTCCCTCCTCTCTCTTACTCAACATCACCTGTACTGTTTTCTTTTCTCTCACTATGACAACCTGCGCACCAGTGGCATACTACCTTGCTTGGGGTGAAAAGATAAAAAATAATTGAAAGTTATTTTATAATGCTTATTTATTTATTTTTAACTATTTATATGAATCAAAGGATTTGATTTTAAAATTCTCACCTTTCTTTTTTATTTATTTTTCAGGTAAGTGCTTTAACCTTAATTATGAGAGGACGCCAATCATCCTATGTTTTGGAAGGTAAGAAATTACTATCATGGCCATGCTAGACCCTGTTCATTAAATTTTGAGCGTAGTAATTCATATATTATATACTATGTTTCAACTGCACCGAACCTATATTCAAACTGCATAGAAGATTAATATAAGAGGTGTATTAAACATAATTTTACAAATATTGGCGTCGAGTTGCTCATATTAAACAGAGATAAAAGTTCACATAAAAACATGGCTGAATATCCTTTTGACTTATTAAGTTTAAAGTTTACAGCAATATTAAATGTACAATCCAAAAAGTAACATGGATTGTGGTACCACATATCATATCTCAGCAATGTGATCATAATCATCAGAAAGGTTTCGTTGACTCGGCTGTCTTCAGTTTGAAAACGCAATCTCATACAACAGTGCAGCTCGCGTTCATTACCATTTGCACGGCCTTACATAAATATAATGTCTACCTTCTCACGATATGAATATCATACCATTGTTAAACGGAACAGTTATCAATTAACTCTATACTACAGACGTTAAACATCGAAGAAAAACTGTCCACTAATGTACAAATGACAGATGTAACCTTGTCTATATGGCAATGTAGTGAACAAAAAATATCTAGATTTAAAAATTCAAACGATAATCAGTGACTCATTGCTTTTGTTAGAAATAAACGAATTTAATCAAATTTACAAAACCTTTGCTTGGTACAACAAGCCTCAAGAAATTTTACACCTCGATGCGAAATGTTTTTCGGCCAATAGAAAACTAGGAAACATATAAAAACAAAATTCAAATAATCTTCAATTATCAAAAACAAATTCCTTTCCGGAACCTATTCACGAGCCGACGCGAAGTTTGTTCGTTGTCCAATAGAAAGGCCCGAATTATATCCGGGAGTGAATTCCCAAATTATCTTTTCGAGCCCCACAAACGAAATAAAAGACAGAGCAAATACGATTGTCGCCAGAGAGAAGAAGATGAGTGTAATTAACACGTACCCTTGACAAACGTCGAGCAATCGCTATTATTACCTCTTTCTCTCTCACCTCTCTCCCTATTCCGTTCACCTGTTAGTCTCTTTTTATACTTGATAACTGAACAAAACCCTTTAAGACTAAGCTAATACTTCAAAGAGATTCATACCAAAAGATAACGCTCATATATACATATATACTTTCCTGCTTACAGCCACACATGTTACTACTGCGAACTCTTGATACACTTAACTTCTTAATACTGTTACTCATTGAACATTAACACTTACCAATTCATGTTATTCTTTCATATTAGTAAATTTCTATTTAAACATATCCATTTGCTGTTAAACTTCTGATAATTCTGGATAAAACCTGTAAGTTGTAGAAAGTTTTTTTATATTTCACACAAGGCCAATTCAATAAACATTAACCATCTCCCTACTTCTACACTCGTGAAACCCGACGTAGAAAAAGAACACGCAATGGATGAATCCCTACTACAGCAAAACAGCTCTATTTATTGCAAACTTTCTTAAACCTAATAACTTGAAATCGAAGCATTTACTGATATACGTTTCTATGAATCCTTGTCCTTGTTTAATGTAAGGAACCTGCCCCAAAATTTTTAAACGTATAAGCCATTTATTTATGATGCCAAGTTAAATGAGCATCCTCGATCGCTATTACACAATCAAACCTCAGAAAACTTACTCAAATCTGTAATGTAATCTACATCCTGTCATTTTTGGGAAGTCTAGATTTATGATTTAAGTATGGCTTCATCAAATATGTGATGAAGTGTGTAAGAAAACGTCACCGTGTTTAAAAATGAGGTAAACGAATGTATTTAAATATTTATAATTATAAATATTTTACAGGTATTTTAAATATTTGATGCACATTTCAAAATGTCGTCTCCGTTGGTGAATATTTTATGAGGGTTGTTTATTTTGTATAATAATAGTTTTACGTACTTTAAGTCTTTCTGTGATTTTAGTAAAATATTAGTAAAAGTATATGAAAGAATATGATGTCATTTGTTTTGGGAAATGTCATTTCAATTTCAGAATATTGTTCTAGCGCGACCAACATGGATAATATTAGCATTTATCTTATCAAATGTATTTTCTGAACGTTGTTCGTATCATCGAGGAATGTTTATCTTTGATGATAAAAAAATAATCTTACTAAAGTTAAAATTTCAATTTGCCTTTTGTTTTTCTGGGTTTTTTTCTTTTTATGGAAGATTGAAATGTAATTCTCAATTTGTTTTTTTACATTAATTTTTGTAATCTACGAAAATAAACAAAAAAAAACAATTACCATTTTTATATAATTTATTAAATCCAACATATGTTTGCTGATCCCTTTTTATCATGAATAAAAAAAGAATACAAATAGTGATGACTTGTTACTTTTACATGAATCCAGCATAAGGTTATATATGGTCCCAAAACACAATAGATGAATATTTGATATGACAAACCTACACGATAGAGAAGATATAAGATACACATCCTTATGCCAGTAGTTCTGTGAAATGAAATAGATCTAAGTGATACACTCGGTTCTGTTTCATTATTTTATCAATGGAGTCAGTAGCTCTCGCACTCTGTCTCTCTTTCACACAAACAAATATATATATATATATATATATATGTGTGTGTGTGTGTGTGTGTGTGTGTGTGTGTGTGTGTGGGTGGGTGGGTGGGTGGGTGGATGTCTATGATTTACTTTAATCAGTATCAGCCCTTGCAAAGCAGAAAATTCACGAAGACAGAGGGCGTTACAGAGTGTGGAGGAATTATGAACAGAAATATTAAAAATGATCGGGAAGGTGATAGAGTAATCAGAAAGATAGTAAATAGCGATATACATTGCTGTTAGATTTTTGCCGATTTAAGCTGGCTGGAGAGCATGGAGCTGAAAGGGAGTTTCACAAGCCAGAAGTTCATGAAAAATGAACTGTTAGGATATAATTTAAGGCTACATCTCGCCAGTTCAACTATAAATTGATAAGATCTTTAAGCTATTCCTATATGGCGATTTAATCTCAAACGTCTAACTACAATAGCAATATATATATATATATATATATATATATATATATATATATATATATATAGAGAGAGAGAGAGAGAGAGAGAGACCTGCATTTGATACAACCAAATTAATTACTGTCACGAATAACATTGAAATAAGCATAATAAAATGGGGAAATATCGAAAGAACCTTATAGACTCATAAACTTGTAAGATAGATTTTAAGCAGAAAAATTTTCCTGCATGACATGGTGAACCAACTTTCTTAGCTGCAGACCGAACAAGTGCTCAATAAAATGTTTCTGCTTGATTTCAATTGAAAACGTTACTTCAATATCGAGTTATCAACTGAATCGCTTTATCAACTGATTTTTTTTTAAAATTTTGAATAGAGTTATCAGCAGAATTTTTTTTTAAATGGATACTTCGCATAAAGCTATTTTCATCGATATATTTTAACAAAATGTGATCATTGAACTCAACATTTCGGGTGTTGCCGTTTTGGCACGGTCGTTTCGATACAAGTTAATTTGCTGCTAGATTTTCAGGCATCACACCTATAGACTTTATAAAAACTTGCATTCAAAGGTAAAATTATAAATAGTTTTAAAAATCCATCTTCATTGAAAAATATTTTAATATATTTTTTAATCACTAAAACCTGCATGGCCTTTGGTTGGCTGTAAAGTTCACACGCTGACTAAGATACACTTACGAGATGCAACCAAATAACAGTTATGACTCAACACGGTCCTCATTGCGTTCCGCACACTCCTTGTGTTGATGTTGCAGTGCCTGAATCCTTTTAGTGAATAGGATTATATCCGGTTGTTGAACAATTTCATCAACAGCAGATATGACGCCAACATTGTTCCTAGCCAAGCCTTTTTTTCATGTTGGGAGGAGATGATATATTGCCAAATAACGAGAATAGTAAGGGTAATCCTTAAATTTAAATACGCAGTCAAGACAGGCAATATGGATTCCGCTTTGCCAGGTTCACGGCCGACCAGCTAACAACCGTAACGGAGTACATGCTACAGGCCCTTGATGAGTCTGACGAGGCTGGTGCGGTTGCTCTTGACATCTCCAAGGCTTTTGACAGGGTTTGGCACTCTGGCCGCCTATGCAAACTACAGTGTTACGGTATTACCGGTCGGCTGCTTGACCTAATCCAACCTTTCTTAAATAACTGCAAAATGAAGGTCGTTCTGAATGGGCGTGCCTCTTTGTCCTACAGCACGAATGCTGGTGTCCCACAGGGCTCTATCCTGGGCCCGGCGCTCTTCCTTATTTTCATCAACGACCTCCCTGATGAGATCAAGTCCCAAGTAGGCATCTACGCAGATGACACTACAATATACTCCCGCATCAGGAAGAAACCTGTCGTGGTGGACAGACAGAATCTCGCTGCTGACCTTGAACGGGATCTACAGTCTGTGGTGAACTGGGGCAAGAAGTGGCTTGCCAACTTCAATTCGTCTAAGATCAAGCTGTTGTCTGTCAACCATTACAAGCAACCTCTACTACCTCCCATAAGAATGGACCAAGCGAGTCGCCCGGAGAGAAATACACTACGCCTCCTCGGACTTACCCTGTCCTCAGACCTCAAATGGAACCACTATATTGAATCCATAGCAAGATCTACTGATAAGAAGGTTGGGTCACTATATCGATCCAGGATGTTTTTTCCACCTGAATCCATCCTGCATATATACAAGTCAACCATCCAGCCGTGCATGGAGTACTGCTGCCATTTATGGTCAGGCGCCCCTGCCGTTCTCCTCAGTGTTCTTGGTAGGCTCCAAAGGAGAGTTTCTAATGTGATAGGTACTGATCTGGCGGCTCGACTGCAGCCACTTCCCCACCGTCGAAATGTGGCCTCCCTTTGTCTGTTCGATAAATACTTTCATGGCTTCTGCTCGGATGAACTTAAGTCACTAGTGCCTCCTCAAAAGG
Source organism: Ascarosepion bandense (assembly GCA_037127315.1). Lineage (NCBI taxonomy): Eukaryota > Metazoa > Mollusca > Cephalopoda > Sepiida > Sepiidae > Ascarosepion > Ascarosepion bandense. The sequence goes on along the minus strand of JBBBDQ010001515.1, from coordinate 71,128 downwards.
TGTTTACTCGTGCAACCAGACTGGCAACTGGGTCCCACAGTCAGGTTAGTCAAATGCAGACGACAATTCTACTCCTGCAGCTTCTTCTCTCGCACTTCCGCCTGTGGAACTCGCTCCCGTATTCTTGCTTTCCTGACGGCTACAACCTCCAGAAATTTAAATGCAAAGTCAATACTCATCTATTAACCACTGGACTCTAGCTCTCTCCCCACCCCCGTATAACCTTCCCTTTCTCTCCACCTATGTATCTGTCATCGCACCTGCTTTCTCAGCTTTCTATTGCTCCTTTCTAACTAGTTTGTACTCCTCACTCTTTTCTAATTAATCTTTTTACATTTATGCAGCCCCCTGCACATCAGTGGCATTTCCGCCTTGCTCGGGGTGAAATGATTAAAAAAAAAGATAAAAATCACAGAAAACAAGGATATGTGTGCTGTTAAAAAAAGTTCACCTGAGCGGTTGGTCTTGATAGCTGTTTGCAACAGGAAGTTGGTATTTCATTATTGCTGGATTATTAACAGCAGCAAAAACTAAAATGTATATCCATGAAAAGAGAAATATAGCTATTATATTGATGGTGTTGGCAATAAAGACAATTTCTCTTTTCATCCACACAGCTGAGTCCATCACTTTCTTTGCATTTTAAACGACCTTACACGGATGTTTCTTTTCGCTGCGTGTATTCTATTTTTGTCTATGACTCAAAGTAATGAAGCAAAATCTCATTCTTGGTTAGCAATCTTTCAAGGAAACTGGCTGGTTTTGCCTCAAATCATGTCGAATTTCCCCGTGAGGTGATCAATCTTGGGCGCTTTTTGACCAGATGTCAGAAAACGTGGCACCCATCTACCAGAAATTCTCAACTCTCTCGCCAGCGGATGTGGATACTAACCTAGCCGATATTATACACGAGCTTATGCACTGATCTAGTCTAGCTCCAACCATGTATCTAAATTCTCCTAGCGTTGCATAATCTAACATATAGACTCTGGATGAGTTTATAATCTGGCTTTTTACACCTGTTCTAATCTTGTAATAAAGACAATTACTATTGTCTTCATTCTTTCATCAAACATACTGCTGAATTTTTAAATCGTTTAGATTCTAATAAAACTATATGTTGGTCTTATTCATAAATAATTTCATATTTTGATTATCAAATTTACAATTAAAATTAAATTTTGATTCAGTTACCTTATCACTTGTTTGTAAAGGATTGTTGCCATTCATTAATTATAGCTTCGGTAGCTTTTGAGTAAAACCGCGCAGCTTCTGAAGTGAAAGATTTTTTTGCCGATTACTTGAATCTAATTTTCATTCAAGAACCCTCTCCCCCATCAAAATATTTAGTTGCAATCGAAAAACATACTCATCAGTACAATGTTAGTTGCATGTGGTAAGTTCAGTTCAGCATACCATCAATCAGTCAGTTAAGTGCCTTAGGTTTTACACGCTTTTACCCAGTAAGTTATTTCGAGACATGACTGATTGGGAAAAAGATCTTCTGAAGATAGGATCGCATTACTTTCTTGCTAGCCTAGGCTACATAACCCAATCTATCCAGCTATTTAACCCATAACTGGTGGAAGAAACGAAGGATTCATACCTTTCCCAAGCGTATTTGCGCGTATGTGAATGCAAGGAATTCAACTGGAACTCGAAGTCGGCTTTCCGATTTTTCGTTCTAAGCCGATAACCACTGCACCACAATGCACATCCATATGGAGTTTAAAATGTTTCCTGTGTTATGATGTACGCGAACTTCTGTTTTCATAGACAGCGTCATTTTTTGAATAGGCTATTTTGCCGGCCGCAGTAAAATAGACAAATTTACCGGTAAATATAAATAGTTTTAGAAATTCTCGTCAGTGCAGTGATCGTGTAAGATGAGTAGACACGACTTGAAAAACACGGATTCTGTTGTTTGTGATTGTTATTTAGAGTGGGTGCACTCAAAGAGTATTATACTACTAAGCCCAAGGGCAAGTTTTTAATTTTCAGAAACTTTAAAACTTGAAATGCATAAAATATTCAAAAACTTCTATATTTCATTTAATTGATGATGAATAAACGATATTAACTTGTGTTTGTATAATTGGTGGTAGAAAAGATTTTAAATTATCATAATTTGTGGTGAAATTAATGAATTTTTGTGTTAGCCTGTGTGTAGCTATTACCTGCCTTTATATCATAAAAATATATATTTACCGGTAAAATATTCTCAGTGTTTATTTTACAGAGATCAGCAAATTAGGATTATTAGTATATCTGCCTATTTTACTGCGAGTAGCAAGTAGCCTATTCCACTATTTTATTTTTTTCTTGACGCGAGATGCGTGCATTTCAATCAATATGTTATGGACACGTTCCCGCTGCTGGGCCTATAAATGTGCATCCAGTGCTTCATTTGTTACATTTTAGAGCACATATTTTGTTTACAGTTAAGGAGGTTTGTCATTTTCATCTACTAACTTTTGTGTTGAATGTATGTATGTATCCAATTTTGTATCACATCTTATGATATATTTAAGAAACTTTTACTATGAATGATGAATTCGTTATTAAAATTGATTCCTACAAGATGAACATACTTCTGATTCAACTTGATTCAATATCTTTCATTTCCATTCTCCGCAATTAAATAGTTTAAGAATATTGCATTTCTAAGGTACCGGTTGCGTATGATAGCATATGAACATATGAATATAAGAATATTGCAATTTTATTAGACGAGTTATATATGAATATAAGAGAGTATTATTTTTTACCTAGGCTTTTTTTTGTTAGTTTATCGATTTCTTTATCGTATGAGGATTTCATTTTTACATTTTATTTACACGTTTTTTTTGTCGATATACATTATTAGACTATATAGTTTGTCTCAATCCCTGACTACTATATACATTTTGTCAATATTTTCAATAAGCTTTTGCATAGTTTTTGAAATGAAGAAACTTTCAAACAGTCCACTGTTGGTTGTCTATCAATAATATGTACTAATGAGAAAACGGATTTAATATATTCGATTCAAGTAAGTTGTGAAGATTGCAGAAGTTGTATATTGAAAGTTGAAAATGAAATAATTCGTCGGCAAACTAGCTTCTTTCAGCATTTGCGTGTGCATTAAATTGGCCAAGAAATTCTGCTATAATTTGTTTCCTCCTTTTGATGAACGGAAAAATAATTTCCCTCGCCCAATATTCTCAAAACTATCCCGGTAAATGATAAGGCCGATAAGTTTTACGATTTTCAATGGATTCTTAATATGCGCACCTGCTTGCAAAATGCTTTAATAATTTAATTGAAATTTGATTCTGTAGCGATGATGATATTCCAAGAAGTTTGAAAGATAAAGGCAAAACGAAGAATGAAAATAATATTTAAAAATTAATCAGCAAATTGGAAAGGAAGGAGAAATAGGAAGAAATTAAAGAAAAAGAATAACGAAAGGGGACAAAGAAAGGAAAGAATAAACGTAACAGATAAACGCAAAGATTAAAAACAGGGCAAAATAAAGAAGTTAGAAAGTAAGTAATATAATAATATGAAGGACATCTGAAAAAGAAAGAAAGATACACAGATGAAAAAATAGATTCAATCTAAATGAATGAATGAACGAAAGAAAATAAATATAAGCCAGATGACCATTATAAGAAAGAAATAAAACATATGGAAAGAAAGAAAAAGAAAAAAGAAAGAAAAAAAGAAATTAGCAAAGTGAAAGGTGGGATTGTGGTAAGAAAAAAAAAGAAATTAAATAGAATGAAAAAAAAATAGATGTGAAAATAACAGAAACTGACTAGAATAAAATGACAATTATTGAAAAGAAAGAAATGTTTACAATAAAAATACGAACGAGAGAAAAAAGAAAAAAACTGTAACGAAAGGCAAAAAAGAAATGTTTAAACATAAGAAAAAATAAAAACTTAGGTGGAAAATTAACGAAAAATATTATAAATTACAAATATAATAAAATAATAAACATATGAAATATCAAAAGTAAAAAGAGAAAATGACAAAGAAAGAAATAAAAAAGAAATTAGCATATAAAAATAAATTAAAAAGTAAGGTGAAACGCTAAACAAGGAATTGAAAGGAGTACTTATAAATACAGTGGAAATACAAGAAAGAAAGAAAGATACGATATAAAGAGCAAGAAAGAAAAAAGAAAAAAGGGAAGGAAGGAAAGAAGGAAGGAAGGAAAGAATGAAGGAAGGAAGATTTTAAATAAAGTAAAGAAGTCTATATAAAACAATAATATATCGTATACGAATGAATAAAAAGTAAAGGAAGGTAAACCAATCAAACGATTTTACACTATTTGTCCGGAGTTGCAGTTGGCATTTTAGGTTCCACCTTTTACTGATGACCATGAATTCAGTTGTTTGTATTTTATATATATTCCTTTCTTTCCGCTTTCTTCAGTTAATTTTGTAGAAGGTCTTCCAGTTTCGTTTCCGTGTCTGCTAACAGCACTGCATTGTAACTATTTACACCATTAACATTGTTCTCAGTGTTGTCATCATAATTATTGATATGTTCACGATATTTAGGCCGTATTACCCTGCAGCTTTCTACCGGTTATATGCGTTGAACTTTAATACATCCACAGTTCTAGTTACTGATATATTCATAAACTGATATCCCTAATGAAACATGGCCCAGAGGTTAAAAGCGTTAGTGGAAGAAATCCACTGAGTTGACGCACACATTTGTGAGTTCAATACCGCTCCACAACAGAGATGAACAAAAACTTTTTGTGAGTTGAGATACAAAAGGAAAATAATTGAAGTTGAGATATCCAGAAATGGCATGGCACGTGAAAATACAACAATATACACCGGCTGACAAAATTCTAATGTGTATGTGTAGAAAGCCAGAGTGTGCAACTGTCGAAACGTTATATATATGACAATAAAGATTAGGAAACAGATGATATAAATAGAGTAAATGGAAATGGTACTATTGGTTGTTTTCTCATGAAAAAAACATTCGGCATTCTCTGACCGAACATCCAGAAACTAGTTACAAAACTTCATCTCAGAAATATACATATATCTTGAAGAAGGTCGGTGCGTACAACGGCCTAAACGTTGTAAATATGGCAATAAAGGTGCGGACACCAGTTCTAACAATGTAAAAAGTGTAAATATTTAACATACCTCTTCTCCAAAGTATAGACAATAAAATAAAAAAAAACGAAAGTAAAAAATTCAAGTCGAAAAAGCAGAAAACATTGATATCTACGCCCTTATCTGATTTTTCCAATATATGCCTCTGTGTAAACATGAGCGTAAGAGTATATTTCCATGAACGGTTACAGAGAGTAAAAGCAAAAAGGAAATTGATTAACCTTTCCCTAAAACAATAATAAAAAAGAAAATTTATTCAACTCAGAAAGTATACAAAACATGAACAACCTTACTATTTTTATTATTAAGGATGGGAATAGTTAAACAGACGGATTTTTATTTGAATTTATATTTTCTTTAATTGAGAGTATGTCACGTAACACTACCTACGTAAATAACCAGCATTAACTTTTATGAAGGGTTTACAGTTATGCTGACAAGATTCTACAAGGGCGCTATTCTTCTTTCCCATTAGCCAAATATATGATCATGGCTCTATGCTATTTTCTATACATTGTAGCCCTTAGTAATGTTTCTCTTTTGTCTTCCATTTACACAAGCCTCTTAGGTAGGTTACTCACTGTTTCTTTTTGTCCCTATTTAAAATATCCTGTGCGTGTCAAATACTCCAAACCCACTTTACACGTGTGTCTTAAAAACATCACCTGTCTCTCTCGCTTATTCTTATTTTCTCTCATTTCCAGCCTATGGAACTCCCTTCCATATACTTGCTTTCTTGACGGATACAACATCCAGTAATTTAAATGCAATGTCAATACCGACCTCTTATCTACTTAACTCCAGTTCTTTCTACATCACACAGTATATCTTTTCCTTTCTCTCTGCATTTGCAACTGTCTTCACTTCTGTCTTCCCATTCTTCTCTTGTCTTTTCTCTGAAACATTCTGTAACTGGTTCATCTTTCTCTTCACTCTCCTCTTGTCTAAACTTTTACTCTTATGTATCCCCCTGCGCATTAATGGCGGTATTACTTGGGGTGAAACGATAAAAAAAACATACTTTTTCCTTAAAACTTTTTGGTTACTCACATCTGCTGTTTATGGTATTCTAAGTTTCCTTTTGTAGAATGATATTTATGATGACTCAAATGTGTTCTTTGTATGTGAGTAGATTACTCAGTATTCAATGCCTTATAATATTGCTGATATTGTATAAGTATTCAGCACTAATTCCTGTCTTTTTAAGGTTTCCTCTTTCTTGAAATCTTTCTAAAACATTCCTCATATTTAGATTCGATTATGACTTATGACATCCTATCTGTAATTTGCGTTTTAGGTAATTGATTTTGAGAACATACATTATATTCGTGTAATTGAAATTTAGTCCCTTCTTCTGGTTATGCGTTTACAATTCTCTCTACATATACTGTTGATTCCTTTCTGTGTCTACAATAATCATTGTTAAATTTTCATATTCTTGATTTTCAGACCTTTCTAGTTTTGTAGATTTACTGAATTAGTTTTCTATCCTAAATTTTGGATTATTTTAATATATTTTGCTCAATAAAGTTTTTACGACATGATATAAAGTTAATCTAGTTTTTAGGTGTTTTTCTCATTTTGATGTATTTTCTGTCGCATTTTCAAAAGCTTCCGAGTTGTTTAAATTGTTGTACATGCGCGATAAATAATGTCTCTCTTTTGTAATTCGCATCTTTAGTTGTTATGTTTGCTGACAGCCATATTATCTCTCTTTATACAATTCATGTTTAGTCCTTTATTAAACATTTACTCAAATGCTTTCTGCAATAGAGACTGTTTTTTTGTTTCCCTGCAGCTTGTCAATATTTTTTCCTATTTATACAGACGATCATATTTTCTGTTTGCATTTCGCTTCAGTTTTTGCTAGCAACACAGTCTCATCTGCATATTTCATAAATTTTTCCGATGCCTATTCTTTCAGTCTGCCTTTAATTTTTGTATCTGCAATAAAATCTACCTCATCCGTGAGTTACTTTTCATGACTGCCTTACTTTCTGTCAGCATTTCATTTTAATGTCTGCTATTAACTCTGCTTCATCCGCTTCTCGCTAAATTGACCTGACTACCATACTTCTCTTTGCATTTCTTTTCTGTGTATCGTATTAATTCCGCCTCATTCGCTTATCTCTTATCTTTCCTGACTACCATACTTTCTGTTTGTATTTCATTTGTGTGTCTTCTATCAATACTGTCTCTACTGTTTTTCATTTAACATTCCCGTTGACCATACTTCCTGTCTTCCTTTAGTTCATGTGTCTACCGTCAAGACTCACCTGATTGTCTCATATCTTTGATAACGACTATAATATATACTCTGCTTTTCATTTCTGTTTCCTAATGCATAAACGTAACATACACAATTTACAGTATAAATAATATTTTTGTAACAAAATCTCTGGGATTAATAAATAAAAGCCAACACTTATTTAGAGTTCTATGTGATATCTGTGTTTTTGTATAGCAACAAGTATTGGAAGATCTCTTTAAGGATGAAAGAGAGGCTTGAGGAAGCAGAAATATAGTTCAACAGAAAGATGCTGAGAATACTATATGAAGATACAGCTGGGATTCTTGAGACACATAATGGTAGAAGGGTCTGGATAATTTAATAATCACAAGACGGATAGAAAGAAAGAGAGACAGGGGAAAGCAACGCTAGAGCAAATAAATGGCGGAGCAGGGTTTTGGAGAGATACCAAGAGGAAAAATATCACGATTGACAAGAGAGATGGCCAAGTGGAAGGTCCATGATTGCTTATGTCCCGAAGGAACACTGCACATGAGAAAAAAATTTAATCCATGGATTTGATGTTCTCACGTCATCTGCGGACAAAGCTGAGTGCTTTGCCCGCAGATTCTCATCCAACTCCACACTCGACTCGTCCGGAGTGCACCCACCCGACTTCCCTATTAGAACTGAGGCCAAACTGCATGACGTATATATTACCCCGACAATAGTATCCAGAGTAATTTCAAAACTCGACCCCCATAAGGCGTGTGGTGACAATGGAATCCCGGTGATCGTCCTTAAGAGGTGTGCCCCTGAACTTTCCCCTGTCCTCTCTAAACTGTTTAACTACTGCCTTTCTGCTTCCTGCTTTCCTGCATGCTGGAAATTCTCCTCAGTCGTTCCTGTCTTTAAGAACTGTGGTGAACCCTCGGACCCATCCAACTATCGCCCTATCAGTCTTCTACCAATATTCGGGAAAATGTTCGAGGCTATAATAAATGCTGAAATAGTTCATCATCTCACCGCCCACAAACTGTTCTCCGACAGGCAATATGGATTCCGATTTGACAGGTCCACAGCCGACCTGCTAACTACTGTAACGGAGTACATGCTACAGGCCCTTGATGAGTCTGACGAGGCTCGCGCGGTTGCTCTGGACATCTCCAAGGCTTTCGACAGGGTTTGGCACCCTGGCCTCCTATGCAAACTACGCGGTTATGGTATTACCGGTCGCCTGCTTGACCTAATCCAATCTTTCTTAAATAACCGCAAAATGAAGGTCGTTCTGAATGGGCGTGCCTCTTCGTCCTACAGCACGAATGCTGGTGTCCCACAAGGCTCTATCCTGGGCCCAACGCTCTTCCTTATTTTCATCAACGACCTCCCAGATGAGATCAAATCCCAAGTAGGCATCTACGCAGATGACACTACAATATACTCCCGCTCCAGTAAGAAACCTGTCGTGGTGGACAGACATAATCTCGCTGCTGACCTTGAGCGGGATCTACACTCTGTGGTGAACTGGGGCAAGAAGTGGCTTGTCAACTTCAATTCCTCTAAGACCAAGCTGTTGTCTGTCAACCATTACAGGCAACCTCTTCTGCCTCCCATAAGCATGGACCAGATGATTCTCCCGGAGAGTAATACACTACGCCTCCTCGGACTTACCCTGTCCTCTGACCTCAAATGGAAGCACTATATTGAATCCATAGCAAAATCTACTGCTAAGAAGATTGGGTCACTATGTCGATCCAGGATGTTTTTTCCACCTGAATCCATCCTGCATATATACAAGTCAACCATCCGTCCGTGCATGGAGTACTGCTGTCATTTATGGTCAGGTGCCCCTGCCGTTCTCCTCAGTGTTCTTGACAAGCTCTAAAGGAGAGTCTGTAATGTGATAGGTACTGATCTGGCGACTCGTCTGCAGCCACTTTCTCATCGTCGAAATGTGGCCTCCCTCTGTCTCTTCTATAAATACTTTCATGGCTTCTGCTCGGATGAGCTTAAGTCATTGATGCCTCCTCAACAGGTGTTTACCCGTTCAACCAGACTGGCAACTGGGTCCCACCCATTCACAGTCAGGTTAGCCAAACGCAGACGACAATTCTACTCCTGTAGCTTCCTCTCTCGCACTTCCCGCCTGTGGAACTCACTCCCGTATTCTTGCTTTCCTGACGGCTACGACCTCCAGAAATTTAAAAGCAAAGTTAATACTCACCTACTAACCACTGGCCTCTAGCTCTCTCCCCTCCCCTGTATAACCTTCCCTTTCTCTCCGCCCATGTACCTGTCATTGCACCTGCTTTCTCAGCTTTCTATTGTTCCTTTCTAACTAGCTTGTACTCCTCACTCTTTTGTAATTAATCTCTTTACATTTATGTAACCCCCTGCACATCAGTGGCGTTTCTGCCTTGCTCGGGGTGAAATGATTAAAAAAAAAAAATATTCCTATGCAACAAATACGGGATACACTTACTCCAACATCGAGCAGTTTCAGTAGATTTGGGTTAATGATTGCTGAATCAGTAGTATCTTGATAAGTTTTTTATAGTCTGTTGCGATAATATGTATGTATGTATGTATGTATGTATGCATGTATGTATGTATGTATGTATGTATCTATCTATCTTCCTTATATATATATTTTTTCTTTCAATGTTGAAACCAAATGTACAATTTTGTAGTAGATTGTTGTTTGTACGTTTTAACGTATTATTTATAATATATATATATATATATATATATATATGTGTGTGTGTGTGTGTGTGTGTGTGTGTGTGTGTGTGTGTGCATATGGATAGGAAGCTTTTTCCAATCAGTTTCAGTTGCTTTGTGGGTGTTATTTATATCAATCTATTTTCGATTTGATATGTGCAATGCGATTGATTCATCAGTGTAAGTAATATAATTGACGTTGATAATCTTATTTTTTATTTCAGACGTTATTGCATATTCGGCTGTCTGACATGTGGTTACTGCCATGTTAAATGCTTTATTAAAGCGGAAATACCGATAGTTAAGTCTAGGAAGCAATTTTTTTTGTTTTTTTTTTTCATTGCGTCAGTCAGTTAAGTGCCATATGTCATACACTCTTAGTAGATAATGCTTCGAAAGAGACATGACTGGCTGTACAGAAGAATTTTTCGCTGTAGGTTGCCATTACATTCTGCAATAGACTGGTTGCCAAACAAGGCTATAAAGCCCAATCTGTCTGCTATTTAACACCAAACGGACAATCTGCGTGCGATTCCTAAAATGGACTGATAAAACAGCATTCTACTGTATAACAAACATATACTTCTTAATTATGTGATAATTTTAATCTAACCCGGTTCTTTATCTGGAAAAAATATCGACATTTACTAACGGCGCTGCAAGAGATTCTTTCAGTTGAAATTTCTAGCATATTTATCTAACACAGTTTTTCATGAAAATTCTATCTTTTCTGTATCTTTCCATTTCTCGTGCTTTTGTTTCCTAACATCTTATTTCAAACAGTGTATCATGTGAAACGTAAACATCTTACACTATTTACATTACCCCCACTTGTGTCTCCATATGTGTTGCCATATTCACGACGTTTAGGTAATTGTAAACCCCGTCCTTCTTCAGGCGATTAGAATTTTGAACAAAACCGTTTACTCCAAGCACCTCGTATCAGAAATATATACACATGTCAACATCTAAGTGTTGCTATTTTCTTTTAATGTGATATTCATTTTAGATTTTGCTGTTGTTGATAATCCTCAAGTGATGTGTTTTAGTGTTATTTGATACAATTCTTTGTGTGTAATTCTATAGTGCCGCGCACGATGTTCCAAGTAAGATTGTCATCTTTAATATCTGTAAGCACACTTCGCTTTAAACCTCTTTAACTGCGAAAGCATTTGTATGCAGCAGACATTTTAGCTATTTCAGAATAATTTTGGCGCCATGTGTGGCATCCATATGGAAGCCTCGATTTGAAGAGGATATTCAAGTTTATGATTCGAGTTTTACGTTAATTGTATTGTAAATTTATCTAATTAATCTAAAATAAATATATTTTCATGGTTATCGTCATTCTGGAATGAGTAACAGTTTTTATTTTAAATATCTATAGTTGCAAGTGCTAGTCTTTTGTAACCTATCTAAATTTGATATATTTATATCTACATTTTTATTTAAATGTTTTTTCCTCCTTCTTTGGCACGGATAAATACAAGCCTGTCTTTTCAACAATTACTCTCTTCCTCTGATCGGTACTCCGGCTGAACAAGAGTGAGTCTACCATTCAGGATCGATTATACTCGGCTCGATGAAATGAAAATATGTATTTAATTGGTTTGTTTTTGCGGTATCGTTTGTATCAATTTCTGGACACTAACAACCACTTTCGTTCTGATTTTAAATCAAATATCATAACCATTATTTTTCATTTGCCATCTACTAAATTAATTTCTCTACCTTTCTATAGTAATTTATATCTATAACATTCGCATTATACATGAAAAAATCTACTCTGTCTAAACTTTTGACGAATGGAAATCACCTTATTTGGATTGATTAAAAAGCATACCTGAACGTTCGCTTTCTTGCCATGAAACCCAGGTCCTCACTATGGTCGATATGTCAGGAAATAGACTTCTTGATGTTACGGGTGGGGGCGATCCCAGCCTGTGGCACATTTTCAAATTTTTGAAAATCATATCACGGTTTAAATCAAGCCATGTGTGTGAAATTTCCTAGAGAGAGCTCTTTGGAAGCCGTCAATTGTTGTGCTAGCACGATTTCACAAGTCATCGTGACCGAGGTCTCGAGCGTGCTGGCCTTGTTCAGACTGTTGATCAAGCTAGATAACGCAATGCTTCTCAGAAATTGTAACTAAAGTCCCCTCAGCATAGTTGCAGTATAAATCACACTTGAGTTTTTTCACGAACTGTTCCTGACAGGCGTCTGCAACAGGGATTGGCTAGCTGTCCGAATAGATGGACATCCTCGGGGACGAATGGTTAAGCATTTTTATACTAAAACTTCAGTCAGTCAGTTAAGTATCATACGTGATACATGCTTGGGCGATCATGTCTCCAACGAGACATGACTGACTGGTCAGGTTTATCCCGCAGTAAGTTGACATGAATTTCTGCGATAGACTGGTTGCCAGCAAAAGCTATAGAACCCAACTATTTTGTTATTTAAGCCATAAACACATGGGTATTTACGCGTAATTAAATGCAAGGAATTCAACTGGAATTCGGACTCGGCTCCACGATTTCTCGTTCTGAGCCGGTATCCACTGCAGCACAACACACATATTGAGATTTATATTACACTATGATTTAGGTGATTTTTTTCCTTCAAGATGTACCAAACGCTAGGATAGCCCCCATTCCGTAACGTCATGAAATCTTCCTGACAAATCAGTCATGGCGAGAAACTGTGTGTCATGGTCAGAAACGAACGCCCTGGCCACTCAGCTACGCATTTTAATCAATCGAAATGGTGATTTCCATTCATCAAAAGTTTAGTTTTGAGGGAAAATGTGTAGCGGTAAACGGTTTTCAGCGTAGATAAAAAAAATCCGAAAACCTAAACATTGCGTTCTCTTATTACAAATGCCCATGCAAAACGCATGAATCTCTCCTTTTACCAGGATGAGATGTATAACGGCTTAATTAGAAATCAAAATTTTCCGAATTCCAGTTTTACTCAACAGACTAACATCAGATTGGGCTTAAAGTCATATCACTTATAAATACCGGTCCCCGTACGACCATCAAATTTTATCAACGTCGAGCCTGGTCAGTATCTAGGTTTGTGACAGTTTGGTAATACCAATTGATGTAAGCTTCGATGTGCTGGTGTGGTATTGGTGTATTGGGTAACAGTTCGTTATTAGAAATCGGAGACTAGTTCATCTTGCAGTAGACTTTCTTATATTAGCTTACGTGCGAAATATATGAACCACCTCTTTTATTCATCAGCTGTGCGTTGTGGTACAGTGGATATCGGCTCGGAAAGAGAAGCCGGGGAGAAGCAGGACAGATTGGGTTCTATAGCCTTGGTTGGCAATCAGTCTACCGCAGAAAACAATGGCAACCTACTGCAGGATAATCTTCTGCCCAGTCAGTCATGTCTCTTTCGATACATGATCGCCCAAGCGTGTATCACGTGTGGCACTTAACTGACTGACTGTGGCTTAATTACTAGGACTTGCATGAGTTTGGTTTGGGTTATTTTGTTTTACGACATCTAAAACTCAGTGGTTTATTCAGTGTTTACAAGAATTTTAGGATAAATCCACTGCTAGGAAGGTTGGGACACTGTGTCAGGCCAGGAGGCTTTTTTCGCCTGAATCCATCTTGCACATATACAAATCAACCATCCGACCTTGCATAGAATACCTTTTAAATATCTAGTCAGGCGCCTCTCCTCTTTATCTCAGTGTACTCGGCAGGTTCCAAAGAAGAATCTGTTAATGTGATATGTCCCGACCTGGCAACTCTCACCAGCTTCCTTCTGTCTCTTCTACAAATGGCTTCTGCTCCGACGAGTTTAGGTCACTGGTGTCTCTTCCTCAATAATTTACTCGTGCAAACAGATTGGCAACAAGGTCCCACCCATTTATAGTTAAATCAACCAAATAAAGCCGCTATTCCACCAGCTTCTTTTCTCGCACTTCCCAACTGTGGACACCCCCACCCAATACTTGCTTTCCTGATGGCTACAACCTCCAGGAATTTAAATACAATGTCAAGTCCCATCTCTTATCCACTTGATTCTAGTCATTTCTTCATCATCACGTATATCTTTTTCTTTTCCTTTCTCTCTGCCTTCGCAACTGTCTTCACACCTGTGTTCCCAACCTTCTGTTGACCTTTCTCAGACACCCCCTGTGATTGGTACACCGTAACCTTCACTTTCATCCTGCGTAAAAGTTTACTTTCTTTTGTATCCCACTGAGCATTTGTGGCGGTACCGCTCTGCTTAGGGTAAAACGATTAAAAAACAAAGAGGTTCATATAAATAGAATATGTATTCTTTGTAAGAAATGAGGTTGTTGATAAGTTTCATTGACGTATTTTGTAACGAGGATTTTGTCGGGAGTCAAATGTAATATTTTCCCTCAAAAATATATAACTGATACTATTTGTAATGAATATATCGCTAGTATTTTTACTGCAAGAAATTTATTTTTATACTTACATTGATTTTTGATCCAATTTGGAGGTTAACTATGTACCCATAGCCAGGGCCATAACAGGTGTTACCATCCCGAGTCAAGATAAAACTGGAAACAACACCAATTAAGAGGGGGTTTCACGATCATGACAACTTCCTAATCAGTCTTTGCTGCCAGATTTAGTTCATCGTCTTATTCAGGACTTTGTATCAGTAAATCATTATTATTTCTTAACAATTCTTACCATCTTAAAATATTTTATAACTTTAACTAATATGCAATAATGTTGATAAAATACAAAAAAATCTCAACTTATATAGCCTACATATCTAAGAGTAGGGGACCTCTGAATTTAAACAAATTATGCGTAATGACGTTGAATGCAGAACGGCGAACGTTCAACTATTAGCCTTTATTATTTTAGCAATTGTTCTTTTTCCTTCATACAAAATGTCTAAGGCCTAAATAAAGCGCTTTGGTACACTGTATTATTTTTACAAGGATAGGCAAAGTTTCGTCGTATGAAATAAGTTTAGTGCGCACACGTATACTGATTTAAATATAGTCACTGGCAAAATTGTAGTGGGTATTTTTTATAAATTTTATTCTTTTCGATTTTGCTATGTCAGCTATTAATATAGTCAGTAAGTTAATTGCCATACGTGATACACACTTGGATAATGATGTCGCTTTCGGACATGAATTGCTAGACAGAAGATTTTCTCGGAGTAGGTTGCCATTACGTTCTAAAATAGACTGGTTGCCAACCAAGGCTATGGAACTCAATCTATCTTGCTATTAATCACATACATGGAGAGAGAAGAGATGGATTCATGCCTTTCAGAAGATTTTTTGTGCGTAAGTGAATGCAATGAATTCGAACTCGGCTCGCGGATTTCTCGTTCCTAATCGATATCCATTACATCACAACTCACGTATGTGGAGTGAATGAATGTTCTGAATTGTTCATATATCAGTGACTCCATCTTAAAGTTTGAAACGAAATAAATAGCTTATTCTTTAAATAGCCGTATATAATTTATTTTAAATCGATTAATTCAGGTGTATGTGGAAACATGTCTACGCCTGCTCAGAGATTATAAAGCACTTCCACACTGAAATTGGATTTGACTACCAGGATTTAAATTCCGCTATAACTTGTTGCGTTCATTTAAACAAAAAAATAACTTTAAATAACGTATTAATCAGTTTCTTCTTCGCCATAAATTGGTTAAATATCAAGGTAAACTGGAATCTTAACACATGACTGACAATCAGTGGCGCATTAACTCGTAGATCCAACAGGGCTAGAGTAGCGTAGCCTATAGGTGCAGCAAATTGCTCATGATGTAGACTCTCCGAGCACCGAAACTGGAATGGCAAGTCGCATGCGTCAGTAAGTCAGATCGAGTCTGTCACTGCGCCAAATAAGCAAATTCTCTGGCTCGGCGAGAACGTATAAAAAGGCGAGTGCTTGTTGAATCGATAGAATGACTTTCGTGTACGTTAAGCGTAATTCTCGGCGTGGTATACCAAACCAGAAGTCATGTTACTGACTCACATCTTTTCTGCTAACAAAACATTGAATTCAATTCCATGGACAAGACAACAGGAAACTACCCTAAATATTTACCAGTGAAGGATCAAACTGTCTTTATTATAGTGAACACTCAAAGATAAAGAAGATACCTAGCAGAACTGGGATTCTACAGAAAGTAACATGGACACACCATGTTAGCATAGTCGAAATTTTAAACAGAATGGAAACAAATACGACATATAAACTTATAATGCCCGATGTGTTGCAGCAGATATCGCTTTAGAACGAGAGATGAATTCGGTGCATTCACTCACGCGCAAATACCCTTGAGAAAAGTATTAATCTATCGCTTCTATCTCTAGCTATAAGTTAAGTAGCGTAGTATATTGGGTTCTTTAGCCTTGTTGGCAACCAGTCTACCGCAGAAAGAAATGGCATGTCTCTTTCGTATGTCACTTAACTAACTGACTGAAACATAGAATCAAAAAGAGAAAATTGCCATTCCTAGGCCACGTAATGAGAAAAGAGTGCTGATAAAATTTAATACTCATATGTTTGTTAAATGCAAAGGGATTTGAGGGAACTAGGGAAGAGCTTACTTAACAAGCTTGTGTAAATGGTTGGTACAACATGGATCAGGAGAGATAGCAAAAAGATGAACACTGCTAAGAAATACAACGAACAATTGGTTGCGGACAGTCATAATCTCCCATGTTCTAAATGGACACGATACACAGAGGAAGAAACCAGAGTGTTTGCAAAGATCGCCCATGGTTTAGCCAACTAGGTGTTTTCCACTCAATTGGTGAAAGTAGGACATGAACGCGCCATTACGTGTTGCTGTCAGACGCAGAAATGGAATCGTAAATAGATTTAGAAACGAGTCGTCAGTAGTTAATGATGGTATAAAATCGGGTTGAAGAGGCCAATAGAGTGGAACGCAGGAAATGGTGACTTACCAAGCTTGATAAATTACAGGATGGAAAGAGAGAAAGACGAGATAAAGGTTGAAAAACAAAGGGATGGATTCATGAAATGGAGAAAGTTATTAAAGGGAAACATTTCTCCATTATTCGAGCAACCTCAGAGATTCACCTGTCATCCCAAGGGAACAAAAACATGGCGAAAATAATAGAGTCAATAAGAAACCATGATCGACGAGATTGACAATAAAACACTGCAATAATAATAATAATAATAATAATAATAATAAAGCTTTTCCCTCCCTACAATAGATCCTTAGTTTGCACGACCGTTACGGTCTGTCTATGCAACAGATATAAAGAACTATTCCGTTTCGATCGCGTGGAAAGAGAGGCAAATACACTACTTGGTTTAAGTGAGAAAATAAAATGAGTACATGGAAGATAGAAGCGTTAACTAGTGTTTAATTGAAAAAGCAAATGTTGACAATTTCATATTTTTCATTTGTACCCAAATATTCTTCAAATAACGGCCAGCATTCTTATCTATAATTATTATTGCGATACTTTGTTAACGTTGTTAAGCTGAAATAATTAACGATGAGAATGGGGAAAGTCTTCGGACATTTTATTGTCGTAGAATACGCCATAATGTTATTCAATCATTAACGGAAGTATTAGATTTCATCAGAAATTTCAAATGGAAAATTATGATTTTTTATCGTTTTTTTAATAAAATAATAATAATAATAAAGTCAACTATCTTATCAAAAACAACAACAAAAAACAAGGATTAGCCAATTATAATAAAATATATATATAATTAAACATATTAGAGACAATAACAGAAATCTATATGTTGATATCTATCCGATAATAAAAACCGTTGTGTATATATATATAAATATATATATACATTTTTTTTTTTAATCAGCAAGGCAGAAACGACACTGATGTGCAGGGGGTTACATAAATGTAGAGAGATTAATTAGAAAAGAGTGAGGAGTACAAGCTAGTTAGAAAGGAACAATAGAAAGCTGAGAAAGCAGGTGCAATGACAGATACATGGGGGGAGAGAAAGTGAAGATTATACAGGGGAGGGGAGAGAGCTAGAGTCCAGTGGTTAGTAGGTGAGTATTAACTTTGCTTTTAAATTTCTGGAGGTCGTAGCCGTCAGGAAAGCAAGAATACGGGAGTGAGTTCCACAGGCGGGAAGTGCGAGAGAGGAAGCTGCAGGAGTAGAATTGTCGTCTGCATTTGGCTAAAACTGACTGTGAATGGGTAGGACCCAGTTGCCAGTCTGGTTGCACGGGTAAACACCTGTTGAGGAGGCATCAGTGACTTAAGCTCATCCGAGCAGAAGCCATGAAAGTATTTATAGAAGAGACAGAGGGAGGCCACATTTCGACGATGGGAAGTGGCTGCAGTCGAGTCGCCAGATCAGTACCTATCACATTACAGACTCTCCTTTGGAGCTTGTCAAGAACACTGAGGAGAACGGCAGGGGCACCTGACCATAAATGGCAGCAGTACTCCATGCACGGACGGATGGTTGACTTGTATATATGCAGGATGGATTCAGGTGGAAAAAATATCCTGGATCGACATAGTGAACCAATCTTCTTAGCAGTAGATTTTACTATGGATTCAATATAGTGCTTCCATTTGAGGTCTGAGGACAGGGTTAGTCCGAGGAGGCGTAGTGTATTACTCTCCGGGAGAATCATCTGGTCCATGCTTATGGGAGGCAGAAGAGGTTGCCTGTAATGGTTGACAGACAACAGCTTGGTCTTAGTGGAATTGAAGTTGACAAGCCACTTCTTGCCCCAGTTCAGCACAGAGTGTAGATCCCGCTCAAGGTCAGCAGCGAGATTATGTCTGTCCACCACGACAGGTTTCTTACTGGTGCGGGAGTATATTGTAGTGTCATCTGCGTAGATGCCTACTTGGGACTTGATCTCATCAGGGAGTTCGTTGATGAAAATAAGGAAGAGCGTCGGGCCCAGGATAGAGCCTTGTGGGACACCAGCATTCTTGCTGTAGGACGAAGAGGCACGCTCATTCAGAACGACCTTCATTTTGCGGTTATTTAAGAAAGATTGGATTAGGTCAAGCAGGCGACCGGTAATACCATAACCGAAAGCCTTGAAGATGTCCAGAGCAACCGCGCGAGCCTCGTCAGACTCATCAAGGGCCTGTAGCATGTACTCCGTTACAGTTGTTAGCAGGTCGGCTGTGGACCTGTCAAATCGGAATCCATATTGCCTGTCGGAGAACAGTTTGTGGGCGGTGAGATGATGAACTATTTCAGCATTGATTATAGCCTCGAATACTTTCCCGAATATCGGTAGAAGACTGATAGGGCGATAGTTGGATGGGTCCGAGGGTTCACCACAGTTCTTAAAGACAGGTACGACTGAGGAGAATTTCCAGCATGCAGAAAAGCAGGAAGCAGAAAGGCAGTAGTTAAACAGTTTAGAGAGGACAGGGGAAAGTTCAGGGGCACACCTCTTAAGGACTATCACCGGGATTCCATCGTCTCCGCACGCCTTATGGGGGTCGAGTTTTGAAATTACTCGGGATACTGCTGTCGGGGTAATATATACGTCGTGCAGTCGAATGTGGAGTTGGATGAGAATCTGCGCGCAAAGCACTCAGCTTTGTCCGCAGATGACGTGAGAACATCAAATCCATGGATTAAAGGAGGTATTGAGGATTTCCTATTGTTGAGCACTCGTTTACAAATCCTCCAATAGTCCTTGGAGCCGAACTTGCGGTCAGCTATGTGCTGTCGCATTCTCTCAGCAAACAACTGTTTGGCGTCATTTAGGGTTCTCTTGCAATCACTGCGAGCAGATGTGAACAGGCGCCTATTGTGATCAGTTGGCTGTCTCCGGAATAGACGGAAGTAATGGTTCCTGTGGGCAATGGCGGCTGAGCAGGCCGGAGAGATCCACGGAGAGCAATGAGGTTTTAAGCAATACTTCCTGGTGGGTATGAAGGCATGAATGCCAGCTTTCACCCATGACGAGACCTCAGAGGCACAGTCATCGACTGATAGGTCAAACACTTTTCCCCAAGGGACGTCGCAGAGGAAATCGCGAAAGGCATCCCAGTCAGCTTTTTGGTAGAGGTAGGAGGTTCTATAAGTAAGGGGCTCCTGGGGGGAGTGAGATTGGAAAGAAATACTGAGGGAGACTACAGCGTGGTCGGAGTTGCCTAGAGGGCAAAGCTGCGAGACTTGACAGGCGTCGGGAGCAGAGGTGAAACATATATCTAGCAGTGAGGAATGACCCGAGGCTGTGCTTGGGAAGCGAGTGGGGAAGTCCACCACTTGCGTAAGAGATTGGGAAATAGCAAAGTTCATGGCGTGAATGCCCGCCGAATCAGTAACGGCGTTTTCCAGCCACTCAGAGTGATGGGCATTGAGGTCTCCAAATACAAATATGTGGGCAAATGGGTGATTGGAAATAGCCTTATCTATGTCGTCGGCAATGCTATCTAGTAGGGAGCAGTCAGGAGAGGAGGGAGAACGGTAAAGGAAGAATAGGTTGCTAACCGAACTGAGGAGAGACAAGCGGAGACATATGTATTGGTGGTCAGTAGATTCGAGTGAAATCACCCTAGTTATGGGGAGGTGTTCGCTGACATAAACACCCAGCCCATGCATATGTACAGTGGAAGCCTTCCTTAAAAGGGGAAGATAACCAGGGATGAAGAGGTCAGAGGAGGGAATAGCTGAGTTGAGGTTAGTTTCGCAGAGCGCGAGGATGTCAGGGGACTTTTCATGCAGGAACGCTTCTACACTAGGAAAGTTAGTACGAATGCCTCGGATATTAGTGAAGGAGAGGTTAATGGGCTTAGGTGGTTTGGATTTCACTGGTTTAGGGTAATTTCTGATTTGTTTCGTCATGTTTTTTGTTTATAGAAAGGGACCTAGGGTAGAGGATACAGGCGGTCATTACCCACGATCTGTGCTGGGAGGGAAACTGGCTAGGGCTGCAACAAGGTGTGGCCTCGGGGTTGCCCACCGAAAGCGCTTGCAGGGACACCTATCCATGCGCGACATGGCACTACAAGAACCCCGGATATTATACAACTGTTGATCAGAGCAACCGCTCTTGACGCTACGCAAGAGTTAGGGCTCCTAACTACCAGTCGGAAGCAGCAACCAGGAAACTGACAACCCGGTACCCTCACAGTGATGAGCCATTGCCACCAACCGGCCAGATCGCAGGAAACTCACGGAAGCACCAGTACCAAGGTCTGAAGAGAGAAAAGAGAAAACCGGAAACCACATCCTAAACAGGAAACAAGGAACGAGCCTCTACTCCAGTTAAATAGACGTGGGAGGAGTATTGACCGGGCGATAGTGTGACCTATCTACTCCTATTTAAAAAAAAAACAAAAAAAAAACAAGCAAACACGAACAACCTTCGAAAAAACACAAACTTACAAAAGTGGAGTTAACTAAGTTTTAACTTAGTTAAAGTCCAAATGAACTCCAAAAAGGGGGGGAAAAAAACAACGAAAAATACAGATATATAAAAAAAACAAAAACAAAAAAAAACGAAAAATACCTCACAGTTTAACACAGGAAATTTGAATTAAAGTTTCATTCTTCAATTCTTGCTTTTCCCAAAAATCAACCTCAAGTTAAGCTGCTAAGTAAATTCCCATTCAAAGAACATCACATGGCATGGAGGTGTAATGGCTGCTGATACCTTGACCAAAGTAGCTTCGCATAACAAATAAATAAAAATTTCAAACTTTTTTTTTCCTCCCAAATGAAGCATGAACACCAAAAAGGGGGGAAACATATATATATATATGTGTGTGTGTGTGTGTGCGTGTGCGTTACAGTATATATCCGCACGCACGCACACACACACACACACACACACACTCACATATATATATATATGTGTGTGTGTGTATGTGTGTGTGCTTCACATATAAAACTTCGAAAATTACATATATTGAATAATCATTTCAGCGAAAATAATTTTGCTTCATCCTCGATCTTATATTATGGAAAATTTAAGAATTTTTTTTGAGAGTTAAGGTGGGTAAAGACACCGGAAGTTCACTTCAGTGAGGGGAAAGAAAAAATATATACACATATATATATATATATATATATACTTACACACACATACATATATACACACACACATATATATATATACAATCACACGCATGAATATATATATATATATATATATATATATACACACACATAAACACAAATATATACATATATATTAACACACTCATATATGTAAATATATACATACACACAGACACAGACACACACACACACACACACACACACACATATATATATATATATATATATATCCCTCTCATAACTATCATGGAAAGAGGGATAATAGCAAGGCAGTATTGGTTCAGTTTATTCTTTTTACTGCTAGTTATAAAACTTTACTACCGGATACGTCGCATTTTTTCTCTTCAATAGTGCCTTTATTGGATAATAATTATGTCGTGAAGTACTGAAGAATATATATATATATATATATATATATATATATATATATATATAAAATAATCTTATCAAATATTTTGGCGCAATTTTGGACGGCAGGACTACACTCGATACTAAATAAATGACACTCCCACACAATAAAATTAACAATACAATACAAATGAATCTAATTGACGGATAAATAATTGGCTGATAACATTCAGTCAATACAAAACTAAACTCGTAAAATTTCATTCCCAATGGTGATTTCCAAATAGTAGCATAGATGTAGCACAACGCTGAAAGTACAGGGCACCTCGTGAGAATCGAACTCAATTTTCAGTCATAACTGATCTAGCAAGCCTGGCTTGTTAACAATTACATCATGTCGAAGTGCCCATCTCATTAACGATGAACTGACTGTAAACTTTCTGTAAGACTGATAAGCGATCATAGCCTTATACGGCAACTGAAGCTAAGGCTCAATCCTAATATTTACAGATCATTATATCGGGCCTTAAAACCCATATCCCTTGTTGTGACGCTTTGCTTTATATATATATATATATATATATATATATATATATATATATATATATATATATATATAGCCAAGTATATGGTACGTATGGATGGAATAATACTATTCTTAAAATTGCTCAATAAAAAGTAGAGCTAATAATATTTATTCAGAAATTATAACATGAATATGTTATAATATCATTACAAAAGTAGCTATATATATATATATATATATTAGTCATCCAAATAAAAGCCCGTTTTGCTTATGTGTGTGGCTAGACATCCACATGTTTCATGCCGGGATTAAAACTTGACCGATTTGGTGTCAGTCGAAGTCCCTACTCGTTATATGCACGTATGCTTCTGCCTGAATATTCCTGCTCTGATTTGCATATATATATATATATATATATATATATATATATATATATATATATATAAAAAGTATGTATTATTTATTTTTGATTTTAATGTTCGATTTTGCATTGTCTCATTGTAAACATATTTTCATACACATATTTCACATTTCACATTGCTGTTTGGTTATATATGTTTGTTTGTTTTTTTTGTTTTTTTTTGTTTTTGTTTTTTTGGGGTTTTTTTTTTGGTTTTTTTTTTCATGTAT
>JBBBDQ010001515.1:0-42500 GCA_037127315.1 Ascarosepion bandense | reverse complement strand
GCGTGCGTGTATGTTTGTGTATGTGCGTGTATGTGTGTGTGAGTGTGTGTGTGTGTACTTGTAGTAATAGATTCTTTGGAGAACTACCCTTGAAGTTAATATTTTTAATTTAAAATTTAAGATTTATATTTAAATTTGTATGTTAAAATTTTTTTTTATAAAATTTGTCCCAGTGATTATTTATTTAAACTGAGATCTGAACTCTTTGGTAACTTTTTCAATCTTTTTTTCAACACTGATGGTAGCAGTCTTCTTTTTGTAGCTTACTTTCCAGTCAACCACCTTTTCCCTCTTTTTCATTTTATCTTTTTTCCTTTTTTATTTCTTTTTTTCCTTTCGTTTTCCCTACCACTTCTATTCCCCTGACATGGCTAAATTTTAACTTTTAAACTCTCAACTCAGATAAGGGGGAGGGGATGTCTTCTAATATGAGACGTAGGTATCTGTCTGCTTTGCTGTTGACTTCCTTAAATTCAAAAATTATTAATCTCACCCCATTTTATTTTCCTGTGGATGGATTTTTTTTTTACTTCTACCGGTCTAAAATCTTTTGTCATTTGAATTTGATTAAATAAAATTTTCGTTGAAGAAGCGAGCATGTCCTCGTAGAAATGGCTATTCATCGGATTTAAACATCAAAATTTTTGTTTTAGTTTTATATTTGGCTCTGTAATTAGAATATTATATTTGCACCGAGCCCTCCACCTTGATCAATTTTAATATTAATTAGGATCGGGTTTTAGGGATTTACCTACATAATTGGTTTCCGCTTTGCCAGGTCCACGGCCAACATACTAACGACCATTATGGAGTACATGTTCCAGGCACTTGAGGAGTCCGGCTAGGCTCATGCTGTTGCTCTGGACATCTCCAAGGCTTTTGACAGGGTTTGGCACTCTTGCCTTCTATGCAAGCTACGGGGTTACGGTATTACCGGACTCTTGCTTAATCTGATCAAATCTTTTCTAAATAACCACATAATGAAGTCGTCTTGAATGGGCTTGCCTCCACATCCTACTTTACAAACACTGGTTTCCTTCAGGGCTCTATCATAGGCCTGACGCTCTTCTTTATTTTCATAAATGATTTCCCAGACGAGATCAAGTGCCAAGTAGGCATCTACGCAGATGACATCACATTACTACCGCACCAGTAAGAAACTCAGCGTAGCGGACAAACATAATTTCGCTGCTAATCTTGAGAAGGATCTTCATTCTGTGGTGAATTGGAGTAAAAAGTGGCTTGTAAATTTCAATGCGTCTAAGACCAAGCTGCTAACTGTCAATCATCACAGACAACCTCTACTGCTTCCCATAAGCATGGACCAAGCGAGTCTCCCTGAGAGCAATGCACTGCGCCTCCTCGGGTTTACGCACTCTTTCGATCTCAAGTGGAATCACTACATTGAGTCAATAGCTAAATCCACTGCTAGGAAGGTTGGGTCACTGTGTCGAGCCAGGATGTTTTTCCCGCCTGAATCCATCCTGTATATATACAAATCAACCATTCGTCCGTGCATGCAGTACTGCTGCCATATATGTTCAGGCGCCCCTGCTGTTCATCGCAGTGTTGTTGACAAGCTTAAATGAGAAACTGTAATTTGATAGGTACCGACTTGGCGGCTCGACTCCAGCCACTTCCCCATCGATGGGATATGACTTTTCTTTGTCTGTTCTATAAACACTTTCATGGCTTCTGCTCCAACGAACTTAAGTCACTGGTGCCTCTTCAACAGGTGTTTACTTGTGAAACCAGACTGGCAATTGGGTCTTTTGTTAATATGTTTCATTTTTCGGTAGAAGTTTTATTTGCATATATATATTATTTCAATCTGGGCACTCGTTTGTGGCTAATCGGTTGTTCTTGTTATATGGGAAAAAAACTGGAATTCCTTTGATAGAAGCCAAAAATTAAATAGGTTGATCTCTAAGAAAATAGACCCCTGACTCTGTTACTCTCTTCACTCATACTAAGTCGTACTTATTTGGCTATGGAAATTATAAAACTAACTTCGAAGACGTTGTAATTGTACAAAAGCGCTGTTGAAATTAAGTTAGCCTGCCCTACTTGCAAAAATCATATGCTCCAAAGCACTCTCTTATGTTCGTCTGTCCTTCATTACTAAACTCTATTAGCTATTTTTTATCACTTCTTTTCTTCCCTGGACAGCAGTATATTAGAAATAGTAGTAGTTGACCGTACGGAAAAGGAACTTTCTCACCATTCATCTGCAAACATCTTTGTCTTCGGTAACTGTAATGCTCATGACAACTTCTTCTTCTTCTTCTTCTATGTGCCCTGTCCCTTCAGGATGTAGGCGATCATGGATCTCAACGTCTACCTATCCCTTGTGGCTCTTACGACACGTGGCCTAAATATTCAAAAGTACTGTTATCGCTGGTGTTCAAACATTTTTTTTTCAATTACGCAAATTCTTACACATTTCTCTAAAAAAAATAAGATATGAGAAATTTGAATGCTTTCTTCGTAAATTATCCTTAAACTCTACTCTTCACTAATCTGGGATATCCCTGAATATCTTTTCTTCCAAAACTGAATCTTTGTGCAGTGACAAGCATATAACACCTTCCATAGTTTCTTATATCATCTCTAACCTAGATCCCGACAAAGCATGGGAACCAATGGTATCCTGGTAATAGTCATTAAAATGTGTGCTCTATAACTGGCTCCTGTTCTCCTTAAACTCTATAATAAGTCTCATTGCCTCCTGCATCATTACCTGATAGAATTCAATCTTCATATTTTAAGGATTCTGGTGAGCCGTACGACTCTTCCAACTATCAGCCTATAGATTTTTACCTTCTTTCGAAAACTCATTGAGCTTCTGATCAATACTGAAGTGATTTATCATCTCTTATCGCACGGTACATTCTTACACAAGCAATACGGATTCAATTTCTCGAGGAGTACTGACGATAACTGCAGAATAATTCTTTCACGCAAAACCGTGAAACCTGGGCTGTATAATTAGACATCTCGACAGCACTTGAGAGGGTCTAGTATTCAAGTCTTCTAGACAAGCTGAAAGATTACGATGTCTACAGACACTTTTAACTGATCCAATTTTAACTATCCAGTCGTGAATTCAAAATTATCCTGAATGGTCATTCTTCTAGATTATTTTGTAATAACGCGGGTGTCCCCCAGGCCTTAGTCCTTGTTCCTACTATGTTTTTAATTTTCATTAATAGCCTTTATGATGACATCAGCTCTTAACTTAATATTTGTGATTGTGGCACAACAAACTATACCTGCCACGAGAGTTAGGCTAATCAATCCGACAAGGTGAAAATGGCAACCAATATTCAAAAACAACCTCAAGTCCGTTGTTAAGATAACTTGATATTTTTAACGCCTCTATAAACAAAACTTGAGAAACCACTCGCTGCTATCCCTCAGCATAATTAGTGCTAATCTTTAGAAAAGTAACCAGTTTTGCCTTCTCGGGCTCACCTTCAGCTGACATGAATGGAAAAACTATATTGAATCCATTGCGAGTTAAGTTGCTAAGACAGTTGGTTCACTGCGTCGAGAGAGACAAGTTTTGTCTCAAGAATCCAACTTACGTATTTATAGCATTACATATTTATAATTTTTCAATATCTGTTAAAACTTCAGATGTTTAATCTCATAACACAAGTCAATGTTTTCAATAAATAATTAAGAATTTTCTTGTGCCAGTCCTACAGTATTTAGATAATATACGAGTGTTTTTGAACCTCGATGATCATTATGATAATATTCCATTAACTTTATTATCATTTTTCTATGTATTCCCATAGAAGTAATATTGGAGACATGCAATAAATATGATAATTTTGTATAGTCTTACTTATGGTTGTATGTACTGGGCGGGATTTATAAAACACTTTAGAAATTCTTCCTAAAAATGAAGACAAAAATATTATACAAACTACGATTTTTACACAAATTGCTCTACTTCATTCTTTATTTCCACTATTTCTGTGGAACTCGCTTCTGATTTTTTCTTCTCCGATAATTAAAATCCTCAAAAGTTTAAATATGACTTCAATCGCCATCTTCTGTCGTCTTGAATCATGTTGCATATTTGTTATTTCGTCAATCCTCCACTATCTCTGTTTTCTCATTCTATCTCGCTTTCACCCCTTAAAACCCGCTGCGTTCTAATGTCATTATTTTCTTGCTTAGGCTTAAATAATATGAAAATAAAATCACGCATTTATAGATAAATAAGACAATGTCAGATTCACAGAGTTGAATCACTCTAAATACCTTCGTGTTGGAAGTGTAAGAAGAAAGTTGCATTCTTGAAATTGATTCGCGCGTGTTTGCTTTCTTGGACACTTTAATTCTAACCAGTTTAAATTTAGGTTTAATCCATATCTTTCCCCTAATTTGCATTATCTCCCTTTCCTTACATCTTCTTATCTATTCATACTATATAGCTTCATTCACCATAAACATTGTGTCAGTAACCTGTGGGATAGGAAATTATGAATTAAAATCAACCTTCTTCTTGACTTTTACAAAACTTCACAATGACGTGTGAAATCCTAGTTTTTCCCAAATAGAAAAAGGATTGACCATGTGAATAAATAAAATGTCGAAACCGGATTTAGCAAGTAGATGTTAATCTGATTTTCTGACCAATGGTATTCGAATTGCAAGTTAAAGGGACTTATCGATCCAGTGCGAAAAATCTAAATGCTATAAATACTTTACTTCGGACATGAGGCCATGTAGCGCTTTGTTCTCTTTCTCCTTCTTTCTCGTGTGCTGATTCATTTTACTTCTTCTTCTCCATTCGAAGACATTCTTACCTTAACAACCGCTAATAATTACCTACGCACGTACGCATCCAACATTTCCAACAAATAACTACTACGAACATTTTCTACAACTATTGATACCCTTATCTCATTACTTGTTTCTCATTGAACATTAATTGCCACCTATTCTTGTTATTCTATTCTATTAATAAATTTCTATTTTAACATAAAAATCTCTATTTTCATTTTTACACTATTCCACATTATTCCACACTAATACGCTCATTCCAACCTTCTAACAACCTTCTGACGAAAACCTTCTGATGATGTTAACGAAAATAACCTTCTGATAATTCTGCATAAAACTTGTAAGCTGTAGGGATTTTTGTTATGTATGACACACGGCCGAATAAAAAACATTAACCATCTCCTAATAGGTACAAACACACATACCATGAGTTGGTGCTGAGCCTTGTGTTAGGTGAAATATAGTATTAAAATATTAAATGGTCTCCATGCACTGATGCTTATGGTTTGTCCTTGTGCTTTATTGTTATAGTAAAAAAAGAGAATGAATGGCTAGAAGTAGTTACCGTGGGTAACAATTAATTTTACTTTGGTAAATGCGATGAATTATTTAAATGATATATGATAGATTCGCTATATCTAATTTCTTATTAGATTATACAGTATCATCAGTCTTTAAATGATACATATTTCCCGTGTAAACGTTTCGGTTGATAGTTTTACAAACGGACAAAAATGCAATTTTTATAGAACCTAAGTTCTTTAGTCAGGCGCACTTATGAGATAGCTACTACCGGATCACAGAATATACCGCATGACAGAAATCGGCCCTGAAAAAAACTTATGTAATCATGGTCTTTGAAACTCATTTCATATATCAAGGGCTGTGTTCACAAAAGAAGATGAAATCTTAAAACAATAATTAATGCATTTTGTCCTGTATGATTAAAGAGTCGCTGCCAGAAAATAAAGATAGTCGACCTCGTTTTGATGTGATTAGAGGAATCTTGCTGCTAAGAACACGTGACATTGCTAAATATATATATATATATATATATATATATATATATATATATATAATCATAGGTTATGAAAAAAAAGAAGTATCTCGGTATTTTTCAGGAACGTTATTTCTAGTATATATGATTTTACCAATCATTTAACAAGGCTTTTATTGTTATGTGCAAAACAAAGATTTAAAAAGTCTAAAACCAAAGAACATTATATATTTACTATTTTTAATGGATAAATATGCTACTATATAAAAATTACCAAGAACCTGTCACCAAAACATTCTGTTACTCGCGACTACCGCAGAACATTGTAGACAACTGGTACTGTTGCACACATATCCCTTTACCGAACTGATAGTGGTTGATGAATAATATTCCGAACGATAAAGTTGCCAGATGAAAGATAGCCTTCTGTACAGTTCTTTACGAATGCATATCTTTAACTAATAACGTCTCAGCTAGTTTTAAATGCTTTCACTACAATTTGTGGTGGCATTAGAACAATTTAATATGGTATGGACCTTAAAATTATAGAGTTTATATGAGTACCGTAAACACCGTTCTACCTCACAACTTTAAATTTGGTTGAATTAAAATAATTTTTCTTGATGACACAGGTTGTTCTGAGAAAGATTTCAAAACAATGATTCTCCAGATTGTCTTATATATTTACAAACACATTTAGCTCCCTCTCCAATGTTAATACCAAAAACACAAAGGATTACTGTGTGAGGAAATATTAGAAATAACAAAAGACATTTTACTAAGAAGCAAGAAACAAAAGAAATGTAATCAAGAAAACTGTTGACATTGCATTAAGTTCTTGTCTGGAATATATGGAGCTGGAAGAGAGCTCCACAAGCGAATAAAGTCACTGTTAGTATAGAACTTACGTTTAAATATAACCAACTAAACTCTATATTGGTAAGATCTCTTTGCCAGTCTAGTAATGCTCTTAAATTTATAAAATGTAAGTACTTGGCGAAGAGATTTCCCGTACAGCCTCCATGAAATTATTAATAGAAATGATAGGGGGAGGTAACTCTACGCTGGTATGAAAATGACTGAAGGTGAGACGCCAGATCAAACCAATAATATTGATGATTAATAAAGACCAGTTAAGATAATTATGAAATATATTTAATTAAACAACCCTTCACAACGACGATGCTAAATTTAGCTATAGTACTTCTTACAAAAAAAGATTATGTCGCGTCAATCTTCTGTTTGATATCAGTTTGCCTTAGGTCGATTTGTATCGCTGTATTCAAGTTAATAAGTATTAATTAAGTTAATATTTAATATATCTCGACTACGTTATTAAATTATTTTTGTGAATTGATCGAATATCAAGGACAGGTGAGAGCACAATGTGAATCTGGTTTCCATAGAAAATGCATGTGAGTTTTCGTGATTGGTGAACTATCATGCGCGTGATGATTCAATATGTATTTGTTGCCATAAGTATTTAAGCAATGAGTAAACATTAGCGGTTTCAAGGAGTGGCCATCTCCGGTTGTGTTTTCCCAAATGGTAACTTGATTCGGTTTAGGTCCTGTCTTTCAGTATCTATTAGTTTCTGACAAACAGTAATTTAATGTTCAGGTTTGATTCATGACCAACCAGAATTATTTTGTATTTCTCTTTTTAAATCATCCATACCGTTAAATTATATCATGGGCTTTATATGGATTAATCTTATGCATGAAATAAAGAAAGCCCGATATTTTGTTTTAGCTTAAAAATAAAAAGTTATTTGTTTTAACATGTTTAAAAATGATCTAGTAGATTAGGGTTACTTTACTCTTGATTCTATAATTAATTAAATTTAATTAAATATAAACAGTGATAGATTAAAGTAAAACAATTGCCGAAAATACAGTTGTTATAGACCTAACATTATAAAAATAAATTGATAAATAGATTTAAAGAGAAAGCTGATGCATATCTTATGACTATCGATATATATGATACCTGCAATGTTTTAAACTACTCCTTACTTTAATTCTCATACCTCTTCTATCTAAAACAGACATTTTGATTAGGCACATTTGTAAAAGTTTTCATAGGAGCAAGTTATTTTCATGTTAGTTTTCCCAGATTATACCCCTCCTAAAAGATATCCGGTTAGAGTTTAGTATAGCGATCCGGATAAGGCTACTTTATACATCATATATATAATAATCAGACCTAAATTATACCACACCAGCCCGACTAATATCGCAGTTGTTAATAATAATATAAAAATTATATTAGCATTAACAACTGCGATGTCTTCATTCAACAAGCCTCTAATCGTCTTCGTAGTTGGCGGAACTCGTTGCAGAGTATTGGAATGCTTATAGACATTACTTTCTGTGTGAAATGTGTCCTATGTTGGATCTTAAGAGACGTCTCCAGGTACCGTATGATAAGGTAGGGGGTTCAGACGATGGAAAGCTTTTGCTTTTCTTCGGGCTCTCTTCGATTAGTATTCACTTATTTTCGAAGAATATCTTTTCGTGGATTGCTCTTGTTCAATTGATTGTGTCTTCTGACTTCTAATTAACCGGAGAGATTTCTGTCCTCAGCAATGTGTTTTTGATCTGATCCTTGAATCGATGACCCGGGGATCTACGTGGTCTATAGGCAGATACAAGCTCTCTGAAAGGGGATTTTTTGGGGTTGGTGGGTGTCTGGCATTTAGACAAAATGCTCGACTCTAAGCAGGTAAAAATGGTAATGGAAATTATAACATTTAGCACCCAGAGATCGATCAGCAAGCACTACCATTAGTTGAAATGTATAATATCTCTCTAATTTAAAAAAAAAAGGTTTCTCAACTTTTATAGTTTTTATTACTCTTTCCAGTATTAATAGGCGTTTCTTCCCGACCATTTGTTTCAAATCGTGTTGAAAGTCAATACTTTAATTATGTCATTATTTTCTCTTCGAGTTTTACGGGATATTTATTTTCCAGGTTGCTTTTGTTGATGTGCGTTGTGGTGCAGTGGACATCGACTCGGAACGACAAATTCAGTTGCTGAGTTCGAATTCCAGTTGAATTCCTTGCATTCACTTACGCGCAAATACCCTTGGGAAAGGTATTAATCCGCCACTTTCCTCCAGTTATTGGTTAAATAACAGAACAGATTAGATTCTATAGCCTTGGCTTGCAACCAGTCTACTGCAGAAAGTAATAGCAACCTAGTGTGGGATAATCTTCTGCACAATTATTCATGTCTCTCTGGAGACATGATCACTCAAGCGTGTATCACGTATGGCACTTAACTGACTGAGTGATTATATAAAAAAATAAGAGGATACATTCTGAGCTCGAGCCCTATGTTCTAAACCAGCCAATTTCTTACCCAGGTTTATAATTTGGCGCAACCAAACATTTATCTTCAGTATAAAACGACTAAGTCTAGAATGGCCCCAATAATCTCAACTAAGCCTGTAATTTAGCCTCTTTTACCTTTTTCTTCCTTCGAGTTCAAATGTTATCGGTTTTCAGTTATCAATATATTATCTGTAAGGCTTAGAGACACATTAGGTTAAAACAACGGTTCCCGTACGATGGTAAAAGTTAAGCAACATCAAGCCTAATCATTATCTAGATGAAT
Organism: Ascarosepion bandense; assembly: GCA_037127315.1. Taxonomy (NCBI): domain Eukaryota; kingdom Metazoa; phylum Mollusca; class Cephalopoda; order Sepiida; family Sepiidae; genus Ascarosepion; species Ascarosepion bandense. Next base: position 33,083 of record JBBBDQ010001515.1, on the reverse strand, counting down.
GACTCATTGAGATTGCGAGCTCGGGTCAGCCGGTTGTGTAATAAACAAAATTCGAAATTATTAATCGAAGCGCCTTTTGTACCATTTAGCTCCTTATGTTCATTTACACGCAAGTAACATTGAGAAGGATATAAATCTCTTTCACCTCAGCTATGGGTTAATTAGTAAAACTGATGGCATGAAAACTATTGTATTTCTCAAAAAATCCAATTCCAATATGTTTATAGTTTAAAATAAAATAAGCGTTGATAATTCGTAGAAAAAGAATCAAACATTTTTTGTTCTTATTTGAGGCTTATTATGCATTTAGACATTTTTAATTCATATATTACGTTAAGTTAATATTGAAGTTTCGTTTTTGTTTACTGACAAAAATGATATGCATTTACAACATTATTTTGATTTATACGTGAAATCTTTTTGCAAGCATTATTCTTTTGCATTTTTATTTTGATTTAAAATGTAGCTTGCGATTTAGATAGTCGCAAATTCATTACTAAGATTTTTATGTTTTGTTTCTACGAGCCATTGGAGATCTTGTCTTTCTACAGATTCAGCTTCTCTGTTATTTGCGAATTATTTCAAATTTTGGGAAAAGACAGCGGTGTTATTTCTCTTTTGACTTCTTGCTGATCATAAATAATAGATTTCGTTTCCTTAGAAATCTTAACCAATCGTTCAATTTTGCCCATAACTTGTACGCGGAGATGGACGTGTCGTCGGATGAACTAAGCTTCTTTCTAGAGATATTAATCCGAGAGCAAAGCGGGAATTTGAACTCAGCTTTTGAATTCTACTTTTAGCGGTGCTGGCTGTACGACTAACAATAGAAAACCGTATATTTCTGGACTCAACTCTAATTTTCTGATTGCAGAAACAGAGCAGGTAGATTAAATTAAAAATCAGTGCAATGGCGCCTTCGCAATCCACTAGTCTTGAAACTTTGTTTTCGTTGTGGGATTAACATGTTCTTGGATTATTTAGATTATTTTATTTTTAAACTTACACATTGTTTCTATTGATTTAATAAAGCAGTTCAATAGAAAAATAAGAACAAATACGCGTAAAGTTTGCTTAAATTTCCCTAAACATATAACTGAACAAAATTCATTTTTGTAATGCTTGCCATCCGTGTTACCTGAAGATACAATAATTTGTCATAACATATAATCATACACAAAAGTTGCTTTTGAATTTAGAAATCCGTGTGTTATATCAGGCTTGTTTCAGCGCGTTTTTTTTTTAAATTTCAAGTGACAATTTTGTATTAACTCATCAGATCCCTGCTTTGAATGGCAATTAAGGTAACAGCATATTTCACTTACTGGTTGCGCAAAATTGTTATATTGAAATGATGTTTTGGCACAAATGTTCATTCGTTTATTCCTTCTGATTCAGCCTAAATGCAACTCATTGGCAACATGAAAAAGTAAAGTAAAATATCTTTATTTATTTTCTCGTTGCATTAGATCAAAGACAAATATGGAATTCATTTTTCCAACACTATTTTTTTAATGTGTAGGCTTATCGAAAATGCAAGTCTACATTACTGGTTATAAACCCTAGCGAACCTAATTAAATAGAACAGTGTGAAATACCTGGACGTGTAATAGTTTAATGGACTGTATTTTGTTTGTTTAAGATTTAATATAAGACATAAAATACGCAAAATATCAGTACAATGGTAGTGATAGATGAACGAGGATTACTGTTCTCTCTAATATGCCTTAACCTTGTATGGCTTCAGCAGATAAAAGTCACCATATAATGATTGGATGTCATCCACCGATCCGTTAAGAGTTTTCCTGTATATCACGCTCTCGATACTTCCAAGAAACAATGCTACCACTGGGGTGTCTGCTATATAAAACAAAGATAATAAAATAAACCCAAAGAAATTTTCTGCCGTTCTTTCAGTCTGTGACGCAGCGCTGGGGACTGAAAACATATAGATCATGAGAATAACAGTGATATTACCCAACAAAACATACACTGTTTTGATATTATATACCGTGTGGATGTTTGGGTATTATTAACCAATATGGCCGCGGAGAGCCGAGTCCCATTATTATCTTGAATTCACTTCGCCCAAATGTCCCTAAGAAAGTTATGAACATAGTTCTTTTACGACACTCAAGTTAAATAGTAGGATAGATTAGTTACCATAATCTTAAGTGTTAGCGGCACCGAGGGGTGATGATTATAGTCTCGTATTGAGGAATCCGAGAGAGGAGTTCGAATTCCAGTCGTGTTCAATATTATATCTTGAGAAAGATACGAATCCATCTTTTCTCTCAAAGTTGTGTGGTCTGATATCTTTCTGTGGTAACCAATCTAGGAGAAAGGAACTGAATTCAAAATACCTGCAACTCTGTAGATCTTGCGTCTTTAAGCCACGTTTAGTAGAAGTTATCTTCAAAATGAAGTTATCTTCAATTCGTTGCACTGTTCTACCTTGAATGTCACATTGAATCTCATTTGTATGATGGAGGGGAGATGTGACTACAACTGTGCAGAAGAGACTGGAAATCCATTGCTCTATAATTCCTTGAATGTCACCATGAACTATAATTTTGAGATGGATGGAGTGGTGACCACAGCAGCACAAAATGCACTAAATGAAAATAAACAAATACTGGAACAAAATGGGAGGAATGAGAGGAGAAAATGTAAAACTGTCTTTACAAAGAATCACTGACAATTCAGAGATGAAATATTTCTACATGGTTCTGTGTAGAAGCGTTCTTCAAGATTGTTATAGAGTCTTTTATAACTATAGGAGACAGGTGAATACCCCTCTGACATTCGTTGTAAGATTTTAGATTTTAGATGGACATATATTCCTTACATCCTTCGGGGCAATGCGTGATGTACGCTTCAAAAATCATATCTCGTTTCGATTCATGGTTGACTTAACAGAATAATTCACGCTGTAGGATGCCATTACTTTCTGCGAGATACTGGTTGCCAACCATGTATATATGACCTTGTCTTTCTTTCTATTTAACCCATAGGTGTTTGATATGCTCTTTTGAAGATGAAAGAATGAAGTACGAAGCGTATAGGAGAAATAAAATTTGAGCAGCTCTCTTTGAAAATTAGATTCTCAAAACGAGGCTGTTAATCCGTCTCACAACTCTTTCTCTCTTTTTGCTTTGTGATATTTGACTTTGAATTCGCAATTCTTAATTTTTTCTAATTGTTTTCTAGTGATGTGTTTTTATATTTTCTAACGTTATTTGCGAGTATTTGAACGAATCGAACTCCAGTGGGATTTTAAATTTCATAATTTAATTTCTGATTCATTATCAACAACATACGGCAGAAATACGAGCCAAAATACACCTCAAAAATAACTTCCATACATACATACTGGAAATACCTCCGACATATTGTAGCAATGATGTATTCATCTCGCCGATGTTTTACCATCATGCGGTAGGTATTTCTGGGAGGTATATATGTTTTTTTTTTCGCTTCTGGCATTACAGCACGCTATAATAATGCCTAAAATTAAAAAAAATATCATCGGATAAGGTAGGGAAATATTTAGCAAACTAAAATAGTGTAGAATTTCAAAATGTCTCCCGACTCTTCTTTTTCTTCATGTTCCGTGTTCCTTCAGGACGTAGGCGATCATGGACTTTCACTTGTCCCTGTCCTTTGTCGCTCAATATTTTTCCTCTTGGTATCTCTTTCAAGACCCACTCCGCTCTTCATTTCCTAAAACCCATCAAATATGTTTGCGATGCTTTACCCTGTCTCTCTTTCCCTTCATCCGTCCTGTGAGTATTAAATTATCAAAACACTCTTTCTTCATTACGTGTCCCAGAAACCTCGGCTATCTCTCTGATGCTACTTGTGAGTTTTCTACTGGTTTGCATCCTCTCCATGACCTTGTCTTTGCTCACATTCACAGTCCATGGTATCCTCGGTATCCTTCTGTAGAACGACATTTCTGTTGCTTCGATCCTCTACTTCCTCTTTGAAAACATGGTCCAGCATTCGATTGTATATATAATGACAGACATTACATAGCAGTGTAGCACTCTTTTCTTTGTTACTAATGAAATCATCCTTTCCCGCAATATTTTGGTTAGCTTTTGAAATGCGTTCTTAGCCATGCCAATGTGACTTCGGATCTCAGCGTCACACTTTTAGTCCTCTGCTAGAATACTTCCCAGGTATTTAAATATAATTGTGTTATTTTAGTTTTCCCGCCTTTTTGGTGGCAGTTTGGTGCCTTCATTTTGTTGATGATCATGCATTTCAATCTTTTCTTCTCTATTTCTCTTGCACCCTTCTATAGGATGACCTTTATTTTCCATTCCTTTTCTGATATCAGCACAGTGTCATTCACGTATTCTATATATTGTTAAGTTTGTGGCCGCCAATGACGAATCCTGGTAAGAATTTAGCACTCTCATAATTATTTCGCTGCAAAGGTTTAATAGGTCGGGTGAAAAAGCACATGCTTGTCTTATGCTCATTTTAATTTTTGTATATTTGCAAGTGTTTTGCTACTGACATAGGTTCTTTTACGGGTCGCTACTCTAAAATTAAAGTTATTAAATATAAAGGAGTTTATCGCAAAAAACAACACAACTGATCGTAAATTGACCTAAGGTCAATATCATTCATCATAGAAGCTCAATACATTTGGCCTTGCGATTAATATTGTTAATATAAATATCTTAGGTTTTAAAAGCTTTGCTGTAAATAACCTCACCTGAAACCAGTCATTCTATAATCGAAATTAATATGATTTTAGATGTTTGTCAGTCATTTGTTATTAGTTGTATTCTCTGTGCATTTAGGGCATGAACGATAATGGTTCACTCCATTTTGAAATATTAAATAATATTTAGCCTATACTCTTAGTCCATACTCGAATCCATGTCCTACCACTCACTTACACTAATTCTTTAGATACGTTACTCAGTGGATCCTTCTAACTATCATATAAACTGTGAGTGTCAAATTCACCAAACTTTCTTTCACGTGCACGAAATATCAACTGCATCTTCCTGATTCTAATTATATGTGCTTTTTCTTTGTGCACATATTTAATTCGATGGTACTTTCAACAACTTTCTGTAGAGCCAATAATGAGTGGCTTTGATTCCCGTCGTCATTTGAGAGGAAATTGCCCAGTGTTCACTGACATGTAGGAGGATAAACATTGCATAGATGATCATCCGTCTTTTCGGTGTTTCTGTATCCAATTTTCCGTAAATTGTTTATAAGAATACACAGATAGATAAATATCGGGAGTTAATTGATTTTGACTCTCTGAATTGTCATTAACATCTTGGGTTGTACCACCTGTTAATGACCATATCTCTAGTCTTAATGATCAATACATTCTACTAGTTTTCTTTTACAAGATTGTCTTAGAGTTCTTGCACTTCTTTCCTTTATCGGCTGTCAATAATATATAATGATATTTACTTACCAGTTATGTTTGCGATAGAAAATTGTTATATGCAACAGGAAACCTAACTCCGTATCAATAAAGAAATGTGTCAAGTATTGATAACATAATATGGGAATATTTTATTAGTTAATTGTGAAAATAAGGGTGTTTATATAATTTGACATTTATATTTTTTCGTTTTATTTTCCTTTGGGAATTATTAATTTTAATATTATAAAGAACATATTACATAGGAGTGACGTAATCGTATAGCTAAACCTGCAACAATGCTTAAGTAGAATTTATGACAAATACAATTATAAAATTAAGTAGAATTGTTATTTTTGGGGCGATATTGTTATTTTTGGGGCGATATTGTAAACCAGTAATAACCTATTGAAAATAAATTATTACTAAATATGGTCCCATTTATTAATTAAAGACCAGGTTTATTTTCTTTAACAAAAAATATATTTCGATTAATCGTCAGAAAATATTTGCCATTTTTCCTTTTAATGAAAATTATTTTATGATTCCATTTCGAATTTTCTCTTGATTACATCAAACATTTAAAAATGTTTTTTCATGAATATCTTCTAAGATGGGATTCAGGTTTAGGATAAAATACAATCGTGTGAATTATTTATGAAAAAAGATTCGGTGATAATTATTTCACCTGGAGTTCCCAAGATTATAAGTAAATATAAAAGGTAACGTTTTGATTGTTCTAGTAATACCTAAGTTATTTTAAATATGAAACAATGAAAAGAATCTCGCACAATTGATACTTTTATAATGCTTTTATTTTTCTGTTTAACTAAACACACACAAACACACACACACAGACATATATATATATATATATATATATATATATATATATATATATGAATGTGTGTGTGTGTGTGTGTGTGTAATAAAAATAGATAAAGCATGATCTATTCAAGATTAAAAGTGTTTAATACCAGGGATAGAGCTCAAGTAAATATAACATGAACACTAAAGAAAATACAGAATGATGCTAGTCATCACACGGTATTGATATTTGTGTATATATATATATATATATATATATATGTGTGTGTGTATGTGTGTGTGTGTGTGTGTGTGTGTGTGTTTGTCTCTGTGTGTGCCTAATCTGTGTCCATCGTTTTTAAAAAGCTACTAAGCCTAAAATATATATTCGATACGTTGATGATATTTTCTTTTTAGGTGATTATAAATACGAAATCGATCATTTTCAAACTACTTTTGAAGAAAATTATGTTCATAATTTCATATATGAGCTTAGCCAAAAGCAAACTTTTATTACTTGATGTTCTCATAGATTTTGGTAATAATACATTCAGTATACTTCAGAATATAAAAACCATTAGTCAATGTCCTCTTCGATACAAAATTGGCGTTGTTGAAAATTTCCTAACAAGAGCAGATGTGAATTCATCTTCGCAACCACTTTTCTCTAAAGAACTAAAAAAATTGAAACAAACGCTTGTCAACAACGGCTCCACAAATTATTTACTTTATTATTATAGTATAATAAAATTTTTCTTTGTAACATAAACAATGTCAATCACAAAAACAACAACATTAAAATTTTTATACAAAAATCAAATACACAATAACTACTTACAGGACGAATCTTCACTTCTCAATCCCAATCAAAAATTATGCAACACCGACCAATTAAATAAAAAATTAATTATCTAATGTAAAAAATTCAAACCTGCCAACAACCTTATCAATAATAATCATTCACTTGAAAAATGTAAACTGCAGAGCTCTAGTGTCGTTTACGAATAGACGTCCTTTGAAGAAATGTGTTCCTCAACTATCAAAATCCGTAAACAGTTGGTAATACCACCATAAAATTGACAAAAAGATTGACCTTACACCTTTCCCACAACAGTTCTATCAATTCTCATTCATACATACCTCGAGATCTTCCAGGATCCATCCGTGATATCTTCGTCGATAATACATATATTATAGCATCATCCACATGCAAAAGAATATTAAAAATAATGAAGACATTACTATAAAAAATAGAAATCCTACACTTAATACGATCAATTATGAACACGGTAACCATGTGCTTACTGCGTTCGGAACTAAACATACACAAGACTCTATATATATAAATTTTACAGATGTTTATTTACAAGTAAAACAAACTCTTGATAATGTCTAAAAGTATAGCCGAAAGCGCTCGAAAATGCAAAATCTTTGAACAATTTTTATATAATTTGAATTCCGAAAAAAAAAACTATACAAACGCATGAAACACTATATATAAAACTTAATGATTATACTTCGTCATTTCTATTGAAACCTGTGTAAATAAGTGATTGTTGCCCAAATATATATTTCCACACCACCTGATGAAACATTGTATTTTTAATGTCGAAACAAAGTGTACACTTTGTAGTGGATAAAAAAATTTGTACATGTTCTAAAATAAAATTTATATTATATATTCACAGCTCTATTTTATATATCGAGCACTAATTTAAATTAATGTTTTGAACGTTATAATTTTTTTTCGTTTCTTATTCATTCGGATACATACATACATACATACATACATACATACATACATATATATATATATATATATATATATATATATATATATAAATATATATATATATATACTCAAAATCTGTGTTTGATGACAGTTTCGGTGTTTGAGTGAACAACCAAAATGTTGATGCATTCAGCTCTATGGTATGGAGCACATTTCGTTATATATATATATATATATATATATATATATATGTGTGTGTGTGTGTGTGTGTGTGTGTGTTAAATTCTAGATATTCCCAAATACTTCATGGGTGTGAGTTATGGTAACAAAAATACAAGCAAAACTGTGTTGCTAGATATTAGTCTAAATTTCCTTATTACTACAAATATAACGATTGACAAATTGCTTAGCGTTCATTAGAACGTAAAAATGATCTAAAATGGGTTTATTTTGTTGTAATTTTTGTTATTAACATGCATGTATTAAACATGAAAAAAAGTGTTCTTTTTATAAACATTTATGAACATTACTACAGTATTCATAGCTGATTGTCTTAATTGACGGCTTAACTTTTTTTAATGAATATTGTCTCAAGAATCTGTGGTTTGCTTCTGTTGTTTCATTGGTCTAGGATAGTACTTTTCAGAACTACACAAAGCTTAACTACTGCGTAATGCTCAATATATTAGAAAAAACTACAACAAAAACAAAAATACTTTTATTAATGGATCTAGAAATAGGCAGTTTTTATGTTGCTCCATTCCTACAAAATGGGAAAATTTAGGATGCTGGAAAAACTCAATAAAAATCAATTTAATCTCCCTTGTTGGCCGTATCTAATCAAAGATATTTGCATTAAAGTTTGCTCTCTCTCTCTCTCTCTCTCTCTCTCTCTCTCTCTATATATATATATATATATATATATATATATATATATATATATACATATATATATATATATATATATATATATATGGAAGGAATTGTTGTTCAAAAGGGGAGAAAAAACAAAAAGTTTATTATTATTGTTATTATTATGGGAATGTTTTCATATTTTATTTTGCATATTTCGCTACACGTGATTTGGGTCTTGGGACTATCTTCAGGCGAAGAGTGTTTGTCGTATATGTAATTTTCTTTTTTAATTATGCTATTTTTTAAACAGTTGTTTCCGACAGATTCGAATGCCAACTCCTACGCAAAAAGACAATTGATAAACAATTAACATAATGTTTTATAGATAACAGCTAAATATAAATAAATAAATAAAAAGCTAAGCATATTATATTTATAAACGTTTTCTATTTCTTCATTATCCTGTTACATATATATATATATATATATATATATATATATATATATATATATATATATATATAACGATAATAATTATAACAATATTAATAGTAACAAAAATAATTCTTCTAATACTAGTAATTGTTATACTATATTTAAGATTGTCTTGAAAAACCCAGCGAGAACGAACTCGGAGGGAAAAAAGAGAGGAAGTAAAAAAAAGAAACAAACGAAGTACATGAACAAAAGTCAAATACTCGTAGGAAAGAAAAAAAACCCAAGACGAAAAACGTGACACTAAAGAGCTCAATACGAAAGTAGAGCAACAAAGACAAAATAATCTAAGTGAGAGCCAACAAGCCTACCTAGGTTTCACCCTTCGGCTCGTCAGGGTAAATTGGAGCTAATTTACCGTGACGAACCGAATGGTGAAACCTAGGTAGGCTTGTTGGCTCTCACTTATCTCTCTCTCTCTCTGTATATATATATATATATATATATATATATATATATATATATATATATATATAAATTCAAGTTAATTTTATAACCTGTGACAGATATTTCGCAATGAATTTCTATATTTCACACTTTTTTCTGGTTTCCGATGGAAATGTGAATATATATATTTTTATGTCCAATTACTAAAGATTTCCTAATAAATTATAAATAAATTTACTAATAATTTTTTCAGAATATATATATATATATATACTATTTACATTATTCGGACTATTGTCTTCATCTTGCCATTTGTACGACATTTCAGCCGTTGTTCGCTCCATCCTTTTTCAGATGCTAGAAGTTTCAAACCGAAACTTTTATTAAGATCACTGTGGTATCATTCTTATTTCTTGTGCGAAAACTATTTTGGTAGTCATGAGGAATCTCCCTCTGACCCGACTCTCTGAGATACTTGTTCACCACTGCTGTAGTCTTGTATAGAAACCACAACACAAATGGTTCAAGTCACTGGAATTAACCACTGGGCCACCTGAATTTCTGGTACTTATAAACCTAATGGTTAGTAACCACTTTTTACTATAGCCAATATTGCAATTATTGATGTTAATATATTTTTTCTTTTATTTTTTATGTCATGTGTTTTCTTTGGTATTTTTTACCGGAGCTCAATTTGCAATTTTTGTCATCAATGATTTTCTCTGGCACTGCGTTTTTCGCTCACCATATGTGGTCAACTACACTTGATTTTTCTGTCTTCCCTCGTTTTACAGCCCTGCGATGTTCTTGTAGGAGGCGGCCTATTTCTTATTTACATTTCTTTCTAGAGCTACATGAAATGGCGTACACACAGCTCTTAGTCATGTCCTCCTCCATTGGGGTCTTACATGCGATAGGTACCTACGAAGTGTAGAACCACTTCTGAAAATCGTCCAGGCGTTATAAGGACTACAGATTCGTTTTTCTTCCATGACCCTCTTACATAGTTTAGACAGACCGAAACTTTTTACTATTATCCTCATGGACCGTCCCCTCCATGTTCGTTGGATTTGTTTTCATGCAATCTGGATAACTGTTGCGTTGTAGGGCACTGCCCTGCTTATACTGATCCTTTCCTGTTCGTGTGTCTCTCGGTCACTGCTTGTGATATTTGCTCGATCTTTGCAGGCAGCGGAAGACCCATTTTTTACATTGTATGGTGGTGGGACTTAAACATGAGCTATTGTCCGGTGAATGTTGGCTTGCAGTATACGGATGTCTTGAACACTTCATCCGTTCGAGTTATTAGCTCATCCAGGAATGACAGGTGTGGTTACTCTCTTTATCCTTAGTGAAATGAATCGAGGATTTTATTGAGTTCACATGGTCCAATAGCGTCTGGACCCCCTGCAGGTGTAGCTAGATTATGAAGAATTGGTTTTAGAGCTGTGGATTGTCATGCTATCTCTTCAAAATATTCCATGTATATATTAGCCAATGATGGCGATGATAGCAAGCCTATTGATAAGCCTGAATCCTGATGATGTATGTCTGATCCCAATCCGAAGCGTGTTGTTTGTGTGCAGAATGTCAGCATCTCCATTAGTTCATCTAGATAACCTGATGGAGATGACTTAAGAACACATGGCCCAGTAGATATAGACGTGGGTTAGTTCTAACAAAGAGTTGTGAGTTCAATATCAGGCTACAGCCGTGGTGAGCAAGTAACTTAGAGAGTCGGTTTAGAGGGAGATAAGTCATGACTACCAACAAATCTGACCTCAATGAATGAGAATGATATATCCCAGTGATCGTAATAAATGTTTCGGTTTGTAATTCCTATCACCTGAAGAACACGGGAGCTTACAACGGCTTAAACGTCGTACAAATTGCAACCAAGTTGAGGATAGTAGCCGAATAATGTAAATAGTGTAAATACTCATTAATGTTCGAAATAAGTGAGAAAATATATATATATATAGTCATCCGCACACAGATATTTTTCGCTGGGTCACAGATCATCAGTACGGTTAGACTCCGATTGCTTTATATATATATATATATATATATATATATATATATATATATATATATAACGGATATGCCTCATGTTTGAACAGTTTTAACACACTCATTCAATTAAGTGCCATTCGTTATAAACGTTTGGGCGATCAAGTATTTTCGATCCATGATTGATTAGGCACTAGGTTGCCACTTCTTTCTCTGGTAGAATGATTTCCAACCAAGGCTACAGAATCCAAACTGTCCTGCTATTCAGCCTAAAGCTGGAAGGAGAAGAGTCTAAGGGTATATTACAAACTATATGTCTAGAAAATAAATATTTCTGCAAACTCATGAAAAATTAAATAGAAAGATTAAATCTCTAATTTTTCTTCTACTTCTTTATATGCCGCTTCCCTTCAGAACATAGGTGATCATGGACTTCCTTTTGCCCCTGTCTCTTGTCACTATAAATATTTTTTTTACCATGGTAGCACTCTCAAACCTCGCTCAGCCATCCATTTCTCAAGTCTATCAAATATGTCTCACGCTGCTTTTTCTTTTCTTTCTTTTCTTCTATCCATTCTGTGAGTATTAGATTATCCAGGTTCTCTTTCCTCATTACGTATCCCAGGAACCTCAGCTATTTCTTCCTAATGTTAGGTATAAGTCTTCTCGATTGCATTCTCTCCAACACCTCGTCGTTCCTCACCTGATGATATCCTCATCATTCTTCTGTAGGACCACATTTCTGTCATAGACAATATATGTGTGTGGGGAGGGTGCAGAGTGTGAGAGAAAGAGAGAGAGAGAAAGAGAAAGCGCGGGAGTGTTTCAAATTTTATCATCTTAAGAGAAGAGTCGTGCCACTGTTGTTTACTTAATGAAAAATCAACGGAAATCCAACAAATGACATTTCCAACATTACAGATGAAATCAATTTTGAAATTTATTGCCCTATAAGTTAATTGATGTCTTCAATCAAGTAGATTCGTTTCCCGCTAGGTCAGTCTTTATCGATCTTTTTATCTCTTTCATGTGCTAAGTAATTCAACTAAGTGAATTTATCAATGAAATAATCGAGTATCTAATTATATATTCTCGAATATTTGTAAATTCCGTTAACCAAATTTGCTAAGCAGTATTCCGTAACAACCCCTCCGCCTTCATCAGTAAAGGGAACTTTGAAAAAGTAATTAATGCATAACATATTTATTGATGCTTTTAAATGTCGATGCATTGTCTTTGTAATGTCCACCAAGATCACAAGGTGATTTAGTGCAAAAGCACACATAATTATTAGTGAATTACTCATTATAGAAAAGTTTTCATTCAGTGTTGGCTGTATTTTAAAATACTGGTTATGAGGAAATAGACGACTTCTACCCACAGATACATTGCTATCCTTTAAGTTTCATGACGAATGATTTAATTTTCATAAAAATCCTTGAAAAAATATATACAATTTAAATTTTGGTAGAAAAATTGGTATTCATTATAAATTACAGTGTACATATTATGTATGTATTACCAGCATTAAATAATAACACTATTTACATTATTCAGACTATTGTTTGCATCTTTGTTATCATTTTTACGACCTTTCTGCCGTTGTACATCCGGCCTTCTTCAGGAGCTAAAAACTTCAAACTGAACACTTTAATTCAATCACTGGGGTATATTATTCTCATACCTTGCGCAACGCCACATCTGTCAGTCATGAGTTATCTCACTTTAATTTAATTTTCTACGGACACATGGCCCAGTGGATAGAGACATTGGCTAGTTCCGGTGTCTTGACACAAAGGGTTATGAGTTCATTACCATGTTTCAGCATTAATGAAAAAATAACTTAGAGAATTATGTTAAAGAGAGATAACTCATGACTACCATTAGTGGCTTCGCACAAGGAATGAGAATGATATACCCCAGTGATCGTAATAAAGCGTTCGGTTTGAAATGCATGGCACCTGAGGAAGGCTGGAGCATACAACGGCCGAAATGTAAAAGATGAGAACAATAGTCCGAATAATGTCAATAATGTAAATACTACCTCATCTCAGAAATATAGACAAATAGTATATAATAAATTGAAATAGAAAATATTATGTATATTTTTAACTTTAAGTAATTGATTCATATTTTAATTAGTTTACTTAAAACTTTTAAAATTAACAAATAGGTGGAGAACCTAGTACAGCATTGCATGCAATTCATCTATGTTAAAAGCAAACGTTTTGTTTCGTCGATCATTTAGCGAAGCTGCAAATTATTACTCCTGCATCAAATTCATCACACAATTACTTTTCAATAGATAACCAGATAGCAAATATTTTAACTTTGTTTGTGTAATGGCCTTGTGTCAAACATAACCGAGTCTAGCACATTTGAAAGAATCAAAAGGTTGAGCAAATGGTAAAAGGGTTCCGTTTGTATTAATAAGTGTAAATTTATGTAGCTTGAAAAATGACATCAATTTTGTTGTTTTTAAATAACACATATGTTGAAAGTTCTGCATAAAATTTATTAGTGGAATAAGGAGTTCAGTTTTAGAATAGTCTGACAAAATGGGTTTGTAAAGAAAAGTCAAATCTGATGGAGGTACAATTGTAGTAGGTGAAAAATTGTCCTGAGTGTAAATGAAAGGGAAAATTATGTCTTTTTTCCTCTTTCTTTTTCGTTGTACAAAATTATAATTTTCTATTTTATTCACACATCAGAAAAAGACAGCTAATGTTCCTGGGATATGTAAGAAAAAAGCAGGGCTTGAAGAACCTGATACTCACAGGTCAAACAGAAAGAAAGAGAGACAGGGGAAAGCAGCGTGTAATATACTTGACGGGCCTGAAAAAGTGGATGAAAAAACGGGGTTTGAGTGGGTAACAGGAGAAAGCGCGCGAAAAACCACCGAGGTTAGGGAGACATGGAAGGTGATGATCGCCTACGTCCTGAAAGGACATGGTACAATAATAATAATAATAATAATAATAAGAAGAAGAAGAAGAAGAAGAAGAAGAAGATTCTCGAGTTAGTGAATCTATCTCTTCACCAAGCCATCTATGTTCTTTTACCAGGTCTGGCCGAGAACTCTACAACTCAGAAATTTGTTAGTGATGGCTGAGGCAATTTCTCCGAACAAGTTTTATTCAACATTTTATCTTTCTTAATTTATTTCTGTTTAAATAGGTGAGCATCTGTTTCAATGTTTGGATTTTCCAAGAAATAGTTAAAGATAATAAGATTTATCAAAATGCATCATATAATTTACTTGTTTTGTCTCGTTTTTTATAATCTGACGTATATTTTAAATTATCCAGTAGTGTTTAAAAGAAGAAAAAAAATTATTTACATTATTAAGATCACTGGGATATATCATCTCATTACATGTGCGATGTTACTTCTAGTAGCCATGTAGTTCTCTCCCTTTAAAACTCTCTAAGTTATTTGTTCAACACTGCTGTAGTCTGCTATTGAACTCACAACGATTCTGAATGAGAATGATATACCCCAATGATCCTAAAAAATTCCTAGCACCTGAAGAAAGTTGGAGCGTACAACAGCTGAAACATGGCAATAAAGATAAGAACGATAGTCCGAACAATGAAAATAGTGTCAATAATATCTTATCTCAGAAGTATTGTTAAATACTAAATGTTTGTTATTTTTCAAATCTTGTTGCAAGCCTCTAGGATATTTCAGGAACTGGTCAGGGGGTTTCATTTTCTTACTCATTTATGAATGTTGAGATTACTCTCCTGTCACCCTTGACGGGAAGTAAACGTCACTTTCCGAAGATCAAAGAAAGAACTACGACGCGTAAAGAAAAAAAAGCAATGCAGATCTCTTTGAAAATTAGATTCTCAAAACGAAGCTGTTAATCCGACTCACAACTATTTGTATGTTTTTGTTTTGTGATGTTTTATTTTTTAATTTGCAATTCGTTTTTTTTTTAAAGTATTTTTTCCGGTGTCTTTTTCTACTGCAGCTCGCTAATTTGGCTTAGATGTATTTTTGCTGCAGCTGTCGGAGAGATGATTCTTGATAATGGAAAAAACGAAGAAATTTTTAAGAAAAGAAAACAATGATCGGGGGTGTCTCATCGACAGTGTCAGTAATTACAGATCTGATAAGCGGATTACTTGTTGGCTTCTAAATTGCAAATTCCTCGCCTCCTTATAATTGCTTGAAACAAAAGCCAAGCAAATCATATACCAGTGTAGTATTTCTTGTTTTCTTTACATTTTAAAAATTAACGTTTACTTGTTTATTGTTAATTTAGAAAGAGTAATCATGCCTTAACTTTTATTTTTAAAAAAGTCTATTACTATCCAAATGAAGGTAAGGTAAAAGAAATTTATGTCGAGTAGGAACCGAGAATGAGACAATTTTTACAAGTACAACAATTATGACATTTTCTTTTCGTCTCTTAAAATTTATTGTCTCTAAAATATGTTTCTATTTAATGCCTCGGTCAATATTTATTGTATCTGCAGCATATTTGTTTCCCACTTATAGATTTGGAGCAGTCTATATAAACCTTTCCCATTTAGTCTCTCGGACGATTTTGCTGACTCTGTAACCTGTTTCCTTCTTGTTTGAAGTTCATTGCTCTCTATGGAATATATTTCCATTTTGTCTTTCGTTCAATCTTTGCTGGCTCTGTAGTCTTTCTTTCCAGTTTATTCCTGTTTGTTGGATGTGTAACATGCTTCTATTTTTACTCGCGGTAAAACTTCGCTGACTGTAATCTGTTTCTTTTCCACTCTATTCTTCTGCGCTTTCTGTTTAACTTGTTTCCATTTAGATTCTCGTTTAATCATTGCTGACGACGTAGCCTGTTTCTTTTCCAGTCTATTTTTATTTGCTGTCTGTGTAACGTGTTTCTATTTTTCTCACGTTCAAACATTGCTGGCCCTGTAGTCTGTTAATTTTCCAGTCTATTCTTCGTTGTTTTCTTTGTAACATGTTTCCATTTTTTCTCTCCTTCAATTATCGCTGGTACTGTAACCAGTTTCTTTTCCAGTCTATTCTTATTTGCTGACAGAGGAGCATGTTTCTATTTTGCTACTAGTTCAATCTTCGATGTCTCTTTAACCTTTTCTTTTCCGGTCTATTCTTCTTTGCTGTCTGTGGAACATGGTTCCATTTAGACTTTCAGTTAATTTGCGCTGTTTATCTAACTAGTTTCCTTCCCGACAATATTGCCTTCTTTTTTTTCTTTATTTGCTGTCTATATAAACTGTTTTTATTCTATTTCGTTTCTCGGTTAATTTTGATGAGGCTGCAACGTGTTCCTTTTTCGTCTAAGTTCTTTAATTTTATTGTAACATATTTCGATTTAGTTTCTAGATCAATATTTACTCACTCTGCAACTGGATTCCTTTCCATCTATAGTTAATGGTTGTCCATGTAACATTTTCATTTAGTATCTCGCTCAGTCTTTGCTATTTGTTCTTGATGTAATATGTTTCCTTTTAATCTCTGTGTAATATGTTTCCATTTAATCTCTCGGTCAATTATTGCAGACTCTGTAACTTGTTTCCTTCTCATCTATCGTTCTATGTAACATATAAGTAACCAGTTGAAGTCTGAAAGCCGAGTTTAAATTTCTAAACTGTTTCTTTACTATTGCTTATGCACAAAAGTCTTTAGGATGACTGCATATTCTTCTCCAGCTATGATCCAAACACTAAAACATTTATCCGGAAAAATGTATTTTCTCAAAAGATTGTTCAAAAGATTCACTCGCGAAAATCATAAAACAGTTCCCTTTTAATCTATAATTCTATCTGGGCACATTTTGCATAGATTCAAAAACGGTATACAAAATTGATGCGTCACTTTACCTAAAAGAAGTTTTGTAGAAAGTGCTAGCATTTTTATTTGAGTGATCATATTTAAACCATATTTAAAACATCCTTCCCTTATATTAGTGTTCATTTATTTTTGTATTAAAAATACTTTGTTCTAGCAAAAATTTTAAGAACGTATTAAAGATTTTTATGTTTTAGATTTATCCAAAACTATATGTATATAAAAGTATAGAATAACATTTAAAACAATACAACATTTTTATGTTTGGTGATAACATCAGTGATCATAACCCACCATACTTTGTTGTTTTTTGTAGAAATATGTGTGCATTTAATCTATATTTCTATTTTTATTATCTACATCTATTGTGATATGAAATATTTGGTTTTAATATTAAATTTTCACACATAAACTGACGCACCTTATATGAAATGAAAAAAACGCTTTTGAAATATCAAATAACATTTATTTATTTAAAAGAGGCATCGTGTTGATAAATGACGTTTCTACAACTTGCCTATTAGTTCTTGTTCCCATCCTTTCATGTGATAAATTGTACATACCCTTCGATTACATCTTCCTTATTTGAAAATTCCTTATTGCATATGAAAAGCTAAAAACGCTTAAATGGGTAATGCTCAGTAGCGGAGAAGGGAGATGCATATCAGGGATGGGGCACAATTGCAAAATTCAGATTGTGTAGCTTTTAGAAGGTTGATTTTGAAACGTGCGGTCGTGCGTTGTCCTTCAGCAAAATTGGATTATATCTATCCACAATTCTAGGATATTTCTTTTTCGATTTTTCATGAATACACACAATTTCTCTACTACACAACGTTGCTGCTGTTTTCCATTGACGAAGAATGAATAATGAATAACCTGTCTGAAAGGTCACCATGCATTAACCATTAATATTTTAGGGTGTTGTAAAGGTTCGGAGTATCGTTTTCGTGATTCACTTGCATCTAAAAATTGGCCTACTCACTTAATGTTGTCAAAGAGCATCTATATTTTTATCGCATGCAATGATTCGATGCAAAAATTGTTCTTTTTTTCAGTTGAAATTTTACCGTTAGGATGTTTGAGATTGTTTCATTGTAATCATTTTCACTGACCTTATGCGATATATTATTTACGATCCTACCCTATCTTGCAGTTATATGTGTAAACCAATGAGTAATGATCTTTATATACACTGTTTATTTCTGACAATATTTATAGTTATTATAATAAGGTTTTAGCTGTTCTGCCGTCTGGCCTTCATCTGGTGTCTATCACCCAGGATCACCTGAGAAAATTCCGAACTGAACTCTTTATTTATTCTAGGATGGTAGACTTTTCTCGTTTCACTTAGTTATTACGCGTCAATTTTCAAAGATTAAAAGCACACAGCGATTGAACTCATAATTACAATGCTTTAATCAACTGAGCTTTTGTCACGTAGAGTAAGAATTTGTAAAATTTGCTTTTAACCATAAACTACAAGGAAACCGGTAATGATTTTCCATATATTATCTGATTTTTGGCAGTATTATAGAAAAGAAATTACGTTCATCATTATTATATTACGCTAACTGTATATATTCGTGTATAAGACGACTTCATGCATTATATTACATTCAGAAAATTTACCTGTGCATAATGCAACCGTTCACAGAAAATTTATTATTGTTAACCTCTTTAAAAATTTTACACTTTATTGTTTCTGTAAAAAAAAAATTGTCATGAAAACTCACCCAATAATCGAGTATATAAGGTATTTTGTTTGAATCTGCTAGCAATACTCTCATGTTACAAAAGAATTTGATCTGCTATAATGCAAAGATCTAATTCAACTACGAGAAAAGTTCGATTTATTTTGGAAAGATATCACAATAATTAATAATGTAAACTTGATGCAAGCATACGGAAAGACAATTAACCAAACAGATAGAAGAGTAAAACAATGATATCTCTTTACAATTTAATAGAGGTGGCTAGAGAAAACGTTCTTGAGAACTAGATGATTAGGGCAAGTGCGCAAAGAGAATAAGTTTTAACGGATGTGGATACAAAAGGAAACCTTTCCAAAGAATTAGAAAAAGAATGTTGAAAAACATGGAACACATAATGAGGAATGACTGATTTGGAGAAGACTATATATATATATATATATATATATATGTGTGTGTGTGTGTGTGTGTGTGTGTGTGTGTGTGTGTGTGTGTGTGTGTGTGTGTAAGTTCAGGCAAAATGAAAACCTAGTTCAGATTTAGACGACGTCTTTCCTCCAATGCGGTGATTTATCAATTTAAAAGAAAACGTATGAACCTCATGTTATGTTAAATATATCGCATATGAATTGATCCATAAATAAATAAATTTTAATATTATTTTCCACGAAAAAAATATATTCTAAACCATAATTTACTTATTTACTTACTGTCATTGGACATTGAATTGTATAACTTCGTATCCCCCATAGTTTCACCCAACCTGATAAATATTTATGAAAGTTCCAAAAATCAAAACCTTTTCAAAACTAATAACTGGTTTGCTCTTGTATGTAAATGTCACAAAATAAAATCGTTGCATTTGGCTTGATAAAGTCCCAAAGAGGATGAAAACACATCAGCGAAGTTAATTTTTTCTTTTGCATATATTTATTCACAGTTTCCTTTTACAGATATGCGCCAGGTGAAATATTTGCATAAACACACACACACACACACACACACACACACACACACACACATATATATATATATATATATATATATATATATAATTTAAGCAAAACAAAATCATATTTTAAACTATTGAACTAGACAAATACGATAATCGACTAAAATAAAGTAAAATCAGCAGCGAATTTTTGACGAATAAATAAAAATACCCTATTGCGTCAAAAACAAAACTGCTCTATTTTAATCCTCATAGACAATCTTTCCTGTCCGCCATTAACGTGACTGATGCTAGTCTCCTGGAGAGTAACACATGGCATTTCATTGGTCTTACTTTTCAAACGACGTGTGGTTTAACGATTAAATCAAATCTGTAGCTGCGTCTGTCTACTTCTCGAAAAATTGAGTCACTGTTCCGGTCCAGGAATTTTTTCTCGTCAGAATCAATCTTGCAAATTTATAAATAATTAATTAATTTAATTTATAAATCTCCTATTCATCTGTGCATTGAATATAGTTGTCATATCTGGTCGGATGCTCCTGCTGTTTATGTCGAGGTTCTTGACAAAATCTAAAGAAAGATCTGCAATGTTATCAATTGTGACATTCTCAACAACGTGAATTGGTTTCCCTCTGCCTTTTCCACAAATATTTCCATAGCAACTGATCTGACGAGCTATATTCTCTGGTGTCTTAACCACAATAATTTAAGCGGGATACTAAGTCGGTATCTAGATCTCACCCTTTAAACGTCAAGGTAGTTAATGTAACCGCCTCTTATACACCAATAGTTTCTTTTCTTGCACCTTTCTCTCTTAAGAAAATTTACCTGCAAAGTCTATCTTAAGAAAATTTACCTGCAAAGTCAGTTGCTTTTAAAGGGTTGGGTTCGAAATTCATAGCATCTAAAGAACACCGGAGCATACAATGGCCGAAACGTCGTAAAAATGGCAACAAAGATGAGGACAGTAGTCCGAATATTGTAAATAGTGAAAGAAACATATTTTTTTCTCACCGCTAGCAGAATTCAGTTATTAACTTTTCAAATTTTGCAGAGCGCTTTCATGGGAAAGCTATCTCTTGGGAGAACCAGATGTAAGAATTTGTAGAAGTTTACTCAAAAGTATCGAATTGTCGATTTATAATAATTGTGAATATACAATAAAATTGAGCTTATTTGAAAAATAAATTTAAACAACATACACATGATTCACCATAATACATACACATGGATAAAGTAAAACAAAAAGAAAAACTATCTTAGCTGACGCGTTTCTTTCTTGTTGGGCTTTATGTACGACTTTTATGCAGGGGACAGTATTGTATGACTGCAGTGAACGTCAGCCATGTCAAACGTAAACTATCACATGGGAAGTATCAAAACATGGCACGAAAGACTAAAGTGTTTCGTTTGTATAAATAATTGTTAAGTTATTTAACGAAATGAATTTCATCCATTCTTATTGTTTTGAAATACACAATATGTTGACAAAAAACCCATAAAGTTTTTATTTTGAATATGCGTTTTAAGAGTTCACGCTCACTTAAGGTCAGATAAAATGGATTTGTGAAGTAAAAGCAAATCTGATGTCGCTGTAAATCTTGGCAGTGAATGTGAAATGAAATCGGATATGACTTCTTTTGGTCCTCTTTCCCGCTTTTTTCCCCGATATGTGGATGAGGAATGGAGAGAAAGTGGGATAGTAAGAAAATGCAGATCGCCTGCACTTGAAGTCATTTCAGACAACAAGGGGATCTCTACCGAGAAAATTAATCATGCGTAAGTTAAAAATACAAATGGATCAACTTTCAAGATGTTTTTCTTGCTCCCGTTTGGCCAGTTAAAAACAGGTTATATTTATTTTTTTCGGACGTCAGCACATGGTATAATTTAAAGAACCAACTGTCTTATAAATGTTTTTTATTAGTGAATATGGAAATGTATAAGCTTGTCTTATGTAAACGTGAGGGTGTGTGTAATCTCGGATTGTCTGTGCCACCAAAACTTGTGAAATCCGACAATATAGATGAATAAAATCAATATTTATTGTTTATATATATATATATATATAAACAATAAATATTGATTTTAAATATAAATACATATCCTTGATTGAATCCAGTGATTTTTGTATACCAAAAACAAATTATCGGTTAAATAATGTTAGAAATATAATTTAATAAATGTCTATTTTAATTCATGTAAAAAATGTATACGAATAACATTAGATGTGGTAGTGAATTGACTTGTTTCTAACCGACAGTTTTATGTTAAGATTTGATTCTTTCCCATTTCGTGCTTCTTGTCCACCAAGTCAAATTTGATCTTGAATGGAATCTTAATTTTACGTTTTCTTAATTCCTTTTCTTTTTGCAGATTTTATGCTCGTGAAAGTGATTTGTTCTCATTTTTTTTCGCATGTTAGTGGGTTTATTACCTTCCTTAAGGTACAAATACCAAACAAAAGAGGATTTTTCAACGTAGAATAGTGTCTCGACAGATGTCGCCGATATTTGTTTTTTAATTTCAGAATCCAATTTACACCGATTACGTGACAAAATTTATAGACGAGGTTCATCAATACCACAGCTGAACTTGATTGCGATTAACGCTACGAATAAATTAGTTTTAGATAGAGAACTGGTTGTCATAATTTGAGAGATATTTCGTTCTAAGTGGCGTAAAAATCTTTTTGGCTATGAGGCGTTTTCCCTCATTATTTTTAAGATTGGATAAAACTTACTTTAGTTTACAGGTAATAATATAATGTTCCCTGTATAAATAGAACCTTGTTGCTTTCTATTTCTATGTGAAGAGACCATTAGGGAAACGGTAGGTCGTTGCTCTCCACAACGTCTTCTACCTTACAGTATCAATACCAAATTGTATAATAAACTAATATAATAAATACTAAAATAAATAATAAATAAATATCAAACTAAATATAAAACTTTTATCAATGACAGGTAGGTTACCTTCTGTCTTACCCCTGAACATCTGCTTTTGATATGTCCCCTCATTATAAAAGTTTAAGACTTTCCTCACCATTATCTGTCCAAACAATTTCATTTTTCTCTTTCTGATGCAATATATGTTTTTTCATTCTATTCTCGTTAAGAATACTTCGTCTCCTAAGCACAATGTTCATAATATTCTCAGTATCTTTCTGTAGAACCACTTTTTTGTTGAATCCATTCTTCTGTATGAGGAAATATTGATGTTGCGAATAAAGTTCATCACACCTCTCCTTATTTGGAACGAACGTTTGCTCGTCTTTATTTACTTTTGGATTTCATCATTTGCTATAACAATTATCGTTCGGATTTTAATTATGTTTGTCCATTCTGTATTAAACCATTTCTCAGATATTTAATCTGCTGTACTTGTTTTATTCGGTCATCTTTAATTAGCAATAACTAGTGGAATTAATTTTCTATATCTCAAAGTGAGAAATATCCATATTTTTTTTACCAATTAAAAAAAAGTTTTAGAAATATGAGCTATATCAGAAAGTTTTAACTATTGCTAGAATTACAAAAATTGATCTTAATTGGCATGATCATTAACAAAGAAACTTGAAAATTGAGCGAGAAAGCAATAAAATTTAACGGATTTTATTTTTAATCCAAAAATCTTCTTTACTATTTTAAAAAATAATATTTTAGTGGATACATATTTTTTCTACTGAAGCAGGTGTATTCACGAATATATACAATAATGAAGTTTGACTTAATTTAAACTATTAAAGTATGGAGCATTATTCTTTCAATGACACTACGTATACATAACTCGACACTGGAATCGTCTGGAGTACCTGTACCACTCTGAAATGTAGCCGAACTGAACAACATCCACATTACCCTCTCGGTGGTCTCTAACGTAATTTCAAAGCTTGACTTCATAAAGCGAGCGCTGGTGACGGAATCTCAATCATTGTCCTGAAGAAATTTGCCCCTGAACTCTCCTCTGTTCTCGCCAAATTCTATAACTACTACCTCTCTGCTTCTTGCATTCCTACCTGCTGGAAGTCCTTCTCAGTGCTTCCTATATATAAAAATATTGGTGAAAACTCTGACCCCTCTAATTATCATTTTATCAGCCTCTTACCGATTTTTGGTAAAATATTCGAAGCCATCATCAACGCTGAGGTGGTTCAACATCTCACAGTCCACAGTCTCTTCTCTGACAAACATTATGGTTTTCGCTTCACCAGGTTTCTGCTTATATGCTCACGACCATCACTGAGTATATACACCAAGCTCTCGACAAGAACGGTGAAGCTCGAACTGTTGCCCTAGATATCTTCAAAGCGTTTGACAGAGTCTGGAATGCTGGTTTTCTACGCAAGCAGCGGGGCTATGGTATAACTGGATAAATGTTTGAACTAATTCAATCATTCCTTTCAAATCGCTCAATGAAAGTAGTATTGAATGGACATGCCTATCAATACTATCATACGAAAGCGGGTCTTCCTCAATGCTTTATTCTAGGTTCTACGCTTTTCCTGATCTTCATTAACGATCTCCTCGAAGAAATATGATCCCAAGTAGGCATATACGCTGATGACACTACTGTTTACTCTCTCCTCGATCAAAAATCTGCCGATGCTGACAAAGCAAACCTCGCAGCTGAACTTAAAAAGGAACTCCAATCCGTGGAGGACTGGGGTAAGAAATGTCTCGTGAATTTTAATGCTTCCAACAGGAAACTGATATTTATTAACCATCACAAACAATCGCTCCTAACCCCACATTAGCATAGATCTGAGTCCCTGAAAGCAAAATTTGCGCCTTCACGGGTGAACTCTTACAACACACATCAAGTGGAATCACTATATCGAATCCATAGCTAAATCCGCTTCTAAGAAGGTCGGTTCTCTGTGTAGGGCCAGGAAGCTTTTCCCGTCTGAAACCATCCTGCACATGTATAAATCTACCATCCACCCGTGCATTGAAAACTGCTGCCTAGGGGTCCTTGACAAAATCCAACGAAGTATCTGTAATGTGATCGTTCCCGACTTGGCAGCTCAGATACAATCACTTTCTCAACGGCACAATGTGGCTTCCCTGTGTCTCTTCTACAACTACTTTTACGGCTTCTGCTCCAAAGAACTGAGCTCTCTGGTGCCACCAATGTATGAATTTACTAGAGCCACAAGATTAGCAACTAAGTCTCATCCTTTTACTATGAAACCGATAGAATGTAGGCGTAAATTCTACTCTTTATGCTTCTTTTCTCGCATTTCCCACCTGTGGAATTCCCTTTCGTTTACTTGCTTCCTCGACAGCTACAATCCCCAAGAATTTAAATGTAAAGTCAATAGCCACCTCCTATCTCACTGGCTTGCATCCTCTCTGTCATGCTCCTTTCTCCGTTCACTCCGCTTTCATCCATATTCTCATTCTTCTCTTACCCACTTCCTGAATCCCCTATAACCTGTCACTTTTTCTCATAAGTTACCTTCTATGTAACCCCTATGTAAATTTTGTAACTTTGTATAGTGTTTATGTATTACACACTAATCTTTATTTGGTAAAAATTTCATAGCTAATCATGCATTACTTTTTAAGTAATACACATATTTATGTCTTTGTTGTTTCCATTCCTTATATATGGTCACTACTATATATATATATATATATATATATATGTGTGTGTGTGTGTGTGTGTGTGTGTGTGTGTGCGCGCGCACAGAAGCAGCACACATACATGACTTTTTTGTATTTTTGAGTTTCAGTTATTTCCCTTTAGTAATTCAGTTCTCTAAGTCATTAGAGAACTGAATTACATCTCTTTAGGTCAAATCCCTGGATTACTTCAACGAACGTTTTTTATCGACTGAGCCATGTTTCCTTAGATATAGACAGAAAAGTCTCGGCACGTGAAATTGGAACAATCTTCCTCAGTGGACAAATAAAGAGTTGCGTTCGAAATTCTAACGTATATCACCTGAAGAAGGCCAAAGCGAAAAAAGGGCGAATCATTGTGAATATGACAAAAATATGAAGACAGCAATCCGAGCAATGTAAGAAATGCAAATAGCTACACTATCTCATCACAGAAGTATAGACATATTGCAAAAAATTTGATTAAAAAGACCTAGTAATTGTTGTATATCAATAAACAAACAACACGCATATATATAAAAAAATATGTGAATTATATTTTTATTAATGACGATGAACCGTGTAGCATAGGGACAGAGAATTTAGAGAGCGCGCTTCTAATGGGGTTGACGGGGGGTCGTCGTATTTGTTGCTCCTCTGGTCTGGTCTGGCTCTCTCGTCTGCCTCTGTCTCGTCTGTCTGCTGAAATCCGTGCGCCGAGGTCTTTTTATAATCTCCAAACCGGGACTTCCGGCTTTTGCCTCGCCCACGCACGCCCACGTAATTCTCAGAGACACCTGTTCTGTTTGCCTCTGTCCATTTCCGCTACTGCCGGAAATAAGGTCAAACAAACATCCGTTCCTTTCAACGACCGGAAAACAACCCCGCTTGCAACAGCCTTCTTCTCGGGTGGGGCCAGATTGTTATATTGCATAATGTCTTTTTCCATTTATCTTTTTCTTTTCTCCAACTTTTGGAATAGGATGTCATAATACTTTCGACTTTAACAGTCATCACCAAAAGTGAATGTGATGTTTGTGTGCTAGTTAGAATACCTTCGTCTATATGCTGGCATTCTTTGAGTACTTAAAATTTCGAAATGCTCAGGCGTGAAACGAGGCCACAAAAATGTTTTATTTATTGATAAGCGCACATTAATTATATGATATGCAGTTCAAGACACCATCTCTTGTTACTAATGATATTTCATTTCATATGAGCTGCTTAGTTTGCATAATAATAGCTTCTCTAGAGTTTACATTTCTTTGTATTGAATGCTGTAGATTATTTGGAAATTATCTTTGAATATTTATCCCATGCTCTTAATTGTATTTTGGTTGATTATGGTAAGCTCGTCAATGTAAGCACTCTTATATATATATATATATATATGTCCACAAAAAATAAACTAACAAAATGACTTTCCTTAAAATTTATGCATAAAAAGATGTTTTATTTAATGACTTTTACTTTATACTTTTACTTTAAAATTTCATTTTTAAGTTTCGGTATAAACCAAATTGAATTAAACATTTAATAGATGAAAAAATTAGCACCTCAGATTTATAATTCATAATGAACTTAAACAACGTTAGTACCAAAAATTAAAATTACAATCTAGAAACGGTCAGTTCGTAATATGCACCTGATTACTGTGTCGTGCATGATACTCCGAATCATGCTATAGATGTAAGGTAATATGCATATTCATTAATATATATATATATATACACTACTGCGTGTTTTTCTATGCCTGGTTGAATACAGTGCTTACATCGACAATTATTGATTTTGACGCTTAAAAGCATCTCTGAATTGAAACTGGACTGAATAAGACGAAACAATAATTGTTGCCAATATTTACAAACAGATAAACAAAAAGCCTTGAGAGAATAGATTAAAATACTTTTTGTCTGTTTTCGTGTACACGTTCCTTTTATACCCAGGTAGCATTTTAATCTCTCAGTCATGCTGGCGCCTTTCGGTTCTGTGGTGATAGATGTCGCCAGTAAGGTGCACTTGGAAAATGACGTTTTCCCCTAACGCCGGCAGCTTTGTATGATGACTGTATTCAAGGTTCGCTTTTCAAACTCATTTTTCTTTGTCCTTTGCTTTTCTCCCTCCAACACACACACACACACACACAAACTCACACACACACTTTTCTTTCTCTATCTCTCTCTCTTTCTCTCTCTCTTTATCCCATGTTTTGTGGTCTTTCTTTGTACCTCTCATCAAACATCGTTTCTTCCACTTTAATAAATCTTTGATTACATACTGTCATTATTCTTTGAGTCAAGCGGTCTGTTTTACTCGATTTGTTGACTTTTAAGTCTTCTTTTTTATGGGGTGTAAATGATAAATCTTCACCTGAACTTTTGGAACACAGAGTGTTCTGTCTGAATATGCTGCCATCTCAAACTCTAGAGCTATTAAACCTTAGCTTTAGGGATAAGTGATGCATTCAAATCCTTCCCAGAGTTATTTGTATAAATGCTAACGAAAAGGCTTTGCTTATCCTGCTTTCCACGTTGATAAACGCTACTCTACACCTTTTCCTAAAGTAAATACCCGTCAAAAATGCTTGACTCTACTTTATCTTATAAAGTTACAACTGGAAATGTTCTTACTACTTCCCATTTAGTAGCACTAAACATCACCTATCATACACTGCATTGTTTAAGTTTAATTTATTACCTATACACCAATATAATACCTGCACGGAATACACTATTACTTGTTAAACTATGGACTTTTTTGAGACTTGAATATGAGTATCATAATTTCAGAGGTTAGTGGACCGGTCGCCTGCTTGACCTAATCCAATCTTTCTTAAATAACCGCAAAATGAAGGTCGTTCTGAATGGGCGTGCCTCTTCGTCTTACAGCACGAATGCTGGTGTCCCAAGGGGCTCTATCCTGGGTCCAAAGCTCTTCCTTATTTTCATCAACGACCTCCCAGAATAGATCAAGTCCCAAGTAGGCATCTACGCAGATGACACTACAATATACTCCTGCTCCAGTAAGAAACCTGTCGTGGCGGACTGACATAATCTCGCTGCTGACCTTGAGCAGGATCTACCCTCTGTGGTGAACTGGGGCAAGAAGTGGCTTGTCAACTTCAATTCATCTAAGACCAAGCTCTTGTCTGTCAACCATTACAGGCAACCTCTCCTGCCTCCCATAAGCATGGACCAACTGATTCTCCCTGAGAGTAATACACTACGCCTCCTCGGATTTACCCTGTCCTCAGACCTCAAATGGAACCACTATATTGAATCCATAGCAAAATCTACTGCTAAGAAGTTTGGGTCACTATGTCGATCCAGGATGTTTTTTCCACCTGAATCCATCCTGCATATATACAAGTCAACCATCCGTCCGTGCATGGAGTACTGCTACCATTTATGGTCAGGTGCCCCTGCCGTTCTCCTCAGTGTTCTTGGCAGGCTCCAAAGGAGAGTCTGTAATGTGATAGGTACTGATCTGGCGACTCGACTGCAGCCACTTCCCCATCGTCGAAATGTGGCCTCCCTTTGTCTGTTCTATAAATACTTTCATGGCTTCTGCTCGGACGAGCTTAAGTCACTGATGCCTCCTCAACAGGTGTTTACTCGTGCAACCAGACTGGCAACTGGGTCCCACCCATTCACAGTCAGGTTAGCCAAATGCAGACGACAATTCTACTCCTGCAGCTTCTTCTCTCGCACTTCCCGCCTGTTG
The DNA here is from genome assembly GCA_037127315.1 of Ascarosepion bandense. Classification (NCBI taxonomy): domain Eukaryota; kingdom Metazoa; phylum Mollusca; class Cephalopoda; order Sepiida; family Sepiidae; genus Ascarosepion; species Ascarosepion bandense. The sequence continues at coordinate 3,595 of JBBBDQ010001515.1, read as the reverse complement.
AACTCGCTCCCGTATTCTTGCTTTCCTGACGGCTACAACATCCAGAAATTTAAATGCAAAGTCAATACTCATCTACTAACCACTGGGTTCTAGCTCTCTCTCCACCCCTGTATAACCTTCCCTTTCTCTCCACCTATGTATCTGTCATCGCACCTGCTTTCTATTGTTCCTTTCTAACTAGTTTGTACTCCTCACTCTTTTCTAATTAATCATTTTACATTTATGTAACCCCCAGTGGCGTTTCCGCCTTGCTCGGGGTGAAATGATTAAAAAAAATGTAATTTGAGATAATTCTGAAATTAGATAGGACTTAAAAATAGGAACAAGTATTCAAGGCGAGACCATCGGGTTAGTATTTGTCTATATTTCTGAGATGAGACAGCACTTACAGTATTTATATTATTCGGAATATTTTTCTCATCTTTGTTGCCATTTATACGACTTAACGGCCGTTGTGCGCTGCGGCCTTCTTCAGGATCTAGGAATTTTGAATCGAACCCTTTATCATTGGAGTATATGAAATCCATTCCTTGCGTAGTAGTGTCTCTTTTGTTAGTCATGAGTTATCTTCCTCTAACCCTGTGAGTTATTTGTTGGCCAGTGATGTAGCCTGGTATTGAACTCACAACTTTTAGAGTTAAGTCACATAGCTCATTACCAGAAGAGTTGCAGGACATTCCGAAGTACACTGGATGCTGTGATTGAAGCAAATGGCGATTATACTGAATAAATTTATTCTTTAGTATTTCAAGCGAATTTTGTGCAGTTTTTGTATATATATCTATTAAAATGAGAGATCAGCGATATTGTCATTTTTGCGTAATTTAGAGGCTAATTTATCCATAGCACCACACACGCGCCCACACACACACACACACACACACACACACACACACACACACATATATATATATATATATATATATATATATATATATATATATATATATATATATATATATATATATATGGATACATTGTATAAGAAAGGGGAAAAAGTTTAACACTGGTGTATTTCATTTTTCAGGACTTCATCGGGAATAAGTCTATGTTGCTACTACTCTACTTGCTTACGACAGAGAAGTACTCGGAATTTTATAATTTTTTTCTTTTTTTATCGAACTGGGTTACATTTAGAGTCTTCTTATTTTTCTTTCCATCACTTTCGTTGGTTGGTATTCCATTGTAATATTAAAAGATGAGTCACGAATAGTGAACAGAGAGGAAATTTACTGTATGTGCCTAGTAACCAAGGTACTCTCGAGTGAACAACATATTTCATCTATCATTTTGTAAAATGTCATTTTGTATTCATATAATCTTTTATTTAAATTTCTTGAGATTTCTATTATGCATTTTATTGATAATTATTACTGCTTCTCCTCATGGTTATAAGTTATTGTTTTTAGTATTGACTAAATCTTTTATTGCTTTGGATGTAAGTATAGACAAATTTGACGTTGAGTTCTGGTAGATGTGATTAATTTACTTAATAGGATAATATATTTTATACTGACTTTTTAATAAGGCACAGCTTTTTTAGTTTAGATTAATTTGTAGGTATTTTGTTTCCCATTGTATATAAAATGAAATAGAATATAAAATAATTATAGTATCTGAGGAGTATAATTCACCTAATAGTATTCTATCGCATTTCTTTTCTTTTCTGTTTCATAAAATGTTATTAAAAAAAACAATAAAAATAATAATAATAAAGACAGAAAATACTGCTTGATATTGCTTTTACTTTATATAAATAAAAGTTGAGAGGAAACCAAAAAGCTAGATATGTGAGAGATTAAACAGTTAGCATAGAACTTGCTGCTACCTCTAGCAATGATGATCTGTTGAACGATTCACTAAGCTTAGCTTGGTTTACAAGACCATAATAATGACTATCTTCCACACATGAGGATCACATTAAATGCGTTATATACATATATATATATATATATATATATATATATATATATATATATAGAGAGAGAGAGAGAGAGAGAGAGAGAGAGGTGTTCAACTTAATTAGAAATAATGAAAACTTTTTTCAAGCTATGATTTTAGCTTCCTCAACGACGAACGATTGATCTAATCACTTGAAAATACCTTAAAATATGGCTGAGATATGGATGACCAGTAATGACAAAACCTGATAGCTTCAATAGTTAAAATCTAACTGCAAAAATAGAAAACGTTATACATCGCGTAACATTCTAATGAAATATTTTCTTCTCCGTGTCCCATGAATAGCCATCAACGTCCGTGCCATGTCTCTGTCATGAATAATCATGATTGATCCCGTGAATGATCGTGAATAGCCTTGATTATGATTTCTCACAACTACCTGTCCTTTTTCCTCCAATAGTAAATTTAGATATTTTGATCTAACTTTTCTCCTGACCCTATCCTGCAGGCTCGTTAGCAAGTATAGGCGCGACTCTTCTCTGTTTCTCTTTAATTCAATATGCCCTTTGAGTGTCAAGTTTTCCGACCCGTTTCTCTTATTTAGTCAGTAAGTTAAGTTTCATGCGTAATGCATGCTTGGACGATCAGATCTCGAAAGAGACATTACTGATTAAGCATAAGATTTTCCCTGCAGCCGGTTGCAATGTATTTCCAACAAAACTACAAATCCCATCTGTCCTGCTCTTCCACCCATAGTTTACTGGAGAAGAGATGGATCAATAATTATTCTATGGTTATTTGATAGTACCTGAATGCAACTGGAATTTCAACGTGGCTTCCCGATTTTTCACTTCTAGACTCTATCCATTGCACTGCAACGTACATCGCCCTCATTATGTGCCCTAAAAATTTCACCTGTTTCTTTCTGATACAGCGTATAATTGTCCGTTATTGATAGATTCGTCCTTGCTCTCATGTCAGTGCCTGTTCTTCTCAGCATCCTTCTGTAGAACCATATTCCTATTGCCCCAAGTCTCTACTCAGTGCGATGTCTAGATAAGCAGCCATATAGGAGTACGGATATTATATATGATTTCAGAACTCTTTTTTTATTCTTTTTCTAAAACGGTCATCTTTTCTAATACATTACTTAACCTTTGAAAGGTATCTTTAGCTATTTCAAAGTTCCTTCAGATTTCAGATTTTTACCGTCAATCTGAAATACGCATTTTGGGCTGTTTATTTTGCTAACGAATATGCATTATATCTTTTTATATTTAATTTAAAACTGGCTCGTTTATCTTTATTACTTTTTGTACGAATTCCTGTAGTTTCCTGTCTGTCTTTGCTATTAACACTGTGTAATCAGCATAGAGTTCGAATTCCACCGTTGTAAAGCTTGGTTGTTTTTACTATACTCCACATTATGACTGGGTCTTTTCCATATTTTGATTTTAATTTCCAGACGTGGCTAACCAATTTTGTACAGTTTTTTAGGTTTTCTATTTTGAATGTAGACCTGTAATTGAACCAACCGATCTTAAAGGTGTCATTGGTTGAACTCAAAGATATTTTATTTTGGCCATTTGTGTCATGCACCTTTGCCTTCTAAATGATTTCGTTTCTGTTGCAAAGTCCATGAAGTGGACATTTATTTTTGTCCCTGCAGTTGCATTCTTTATTAGCAGTTTTA